>JAJPUD010004939.1:46680-96108 GCA_023553655.1 Myrmecobius fasciatus | reverse complement strand
GAAGGAAGGAAGGAAGGAAGGAAGGAAGGAAGGAAGGAAGGAAGGAAAGAAGGAAGGAAGGAAAAAAAAATCAGTGTTCCATGGCAATGCCAATAAATTTTTAATGGAAAATGCCATCTGCATCCAGAGGGACAATTATGGAGATTGAATGTAGATCAACACATGCTATTTTCACATTTTTCCTTTTGTTCTGATTTTTCTTTCCCAGCATGATACATGTAGAAATATATAAAAAAAAATTATGTTTAACAAAAATGTTTTCTTTTACATATAACTGGGGAAAATAAAAATAATAATAATGTTTTTTAATGACATCTAATTGGTGCAATGGGTAGAGCCATAGGCCTGAAATCAGGAAGACCTGAGTTCAAATATAAACTAAAATATTTACTAGCTCTGTGACCCTAAGTTGCATAACTATTGTCTAGCTCAGTTTCCTCACATGTTAAAAAGATGATAATAATAGCACCTATTGGAATATGATTGTGCTGTAAGAAATAATGAGCTTGTTGGTTTTTTAGAAAAAAATGGAAAGAGTTGTTATGGGGTTCAAGTGGAATAACATTTTAAGGCATTTTGCAAATCTTAAAGTACTGTATAAATATTACTGTTATTGTTATTAATCATTTTGTGATCCTATCCCCTTTAATTTGTCATAGTTTTGATCTCATTTCATTGTTTATTCAATAAAAATATTATTAAAGGCTTTCCCTTGCAAGGTGTTTTCTATGTGCAAGTCAAAATCATATAATATTCTTTGAAAAATGTAGCAACAGAGGGACAGCTAAGTGGTGCAGTGGATAGAGCACAGCCCTGAAGTCAGGAGGACCTGAGTTCAAATCTGGTCTCAGACACTTAATACTTCCTAGTTGTGTGACCCTGGGCAAGTCACTTAACCTCAATTGCCTAAGAAAAATGTAGTAACAGAGATAATTTTGTTTAATGTTTCTCTGATTATTAAAGTCAAGAGAGCCCATGAAATAGGGAGACGTTTGCCAAATGGGTTTACTACTCTCATGGAGAATTTCCAGTACAGATTTCAAATAAAAGGGACTTCTATAGAAGAGGGTTTCTTAACTTTTTCCACTTGTGACCCCTTTTCACCTAAGAAATTTTTACCTTCCCCAGGTATATAGTTATATAAAATAGGTATACAAATTAATAATTTATTGATAAAAATCATAATTTCATGACCCCTCAATATAGTTATGAGACTCATATGGATTTGCAACCCACAGTTTAAGAAGTTTTATTATAGATGATGTGCTCCAGATGTTCCTAGTTATGGATGACATTGTGCTAATTGCATCAAACCCCAGAATATTGCAGAGTCTTCCAAACAGATCCATAATCACTCAAAATACTTTGACCTAAATGATAATGATTATGATAATCACAAGTTTTTATAAAGTAATTCTTTAAAGTGTTCAAAGCACTTTAGAAATATGATCTCATTTTATCCTCATAATAACCCTAAGAGGTAAAAGTACTATTATTACCCCCATTTTACACATTAGGAAACTGAGTCAGACAGAGGTTAAGTGATTTGCCAAGGATCATACAACTAGAAAGTCTGAACTCATATTTAAACTCAAGTATCTTTATCCACTGTGCCACCTATCTACCCTCAAAGAGGGAAAATGAAGTAAATAAAGAATGCTCATTGTCCAGAGCATGAATTGTAAGTAGTATGGACAGCTCATAGGGTTTGTCCATGAATTTATTTATTTTGAACAAATACTTGAATGGGAAAATGGAATACGAGGAGGGCAATAGATTAAATTACTTTTAAGAAATTGTGTCATGCCTTAAAGGATGGGAGGAAAAAAGTAAGCATGTATTTATTAAATTCCTACTGTGTTCTACATACTGTTAAGTGCTTTACAAATATTATTTCATCTTATCCTTTCAACAACCCTGGAAAATCTGTGCTATCAAGATCCTTGCTTTACAGTTGAGGAAACAGAGGCAGACAGAGATTAAGCAATTTACCCAGAGTCACACAGTTAGTATCTGAGGCTAGATTTGAATGCAGAATTTTTGAACTCCATGCCCAGCATTTTACCCATTATGCCACCTAACTGCCTCTAAGGGTCCTAAGCTTCTCCTTGGAATAAAGGATATCTTTTTGACAATTATATTCTTCCAGTAGTGATGAATAATAGCAAGTCATGGATTATCAGTTTCCCAAAGAATTAAAGTTGAGAATCATTTAAAGTACAAAAGAGAAGCATATGATGGTAAATAAGCAGATACAATACCTTATAACAATTAGTTACACAGAACAAAGTATAGGAGGTGCTAACAGGGACTTATATTTATGACTGTAAGAAACAAAAAATATAAAACAAGATGGACCAATCTCATAATGTGAGCAAGAGATGACTAATGAACTGCTCCATTGGTATCTATTCCATGTCAAGAGAATGTTAGTAAGGCTCTGACATTTTCAATGCATGGCCTGCATGAAACAAGAGTTTCCAAGGAAAGGTAGAAAAGGATAGGCTGTATTTTGTATCACCCAAGGTAATACTTATCTTGATGAGATCTCACATCTCATTATTATTCAATAAGCCCATGAATTTGGAGTAATACAACCAATTTGTCATTTAGGATTAAAAAAAAAAACCTATGTATTTAAATGTACCTTCTTTCTTAATTCATTTAGGCATTACAACTGAAATGTACATTTATAAGTATATGCTCCTACTATCATATAATCACAGAATTCTGGAGCTCCAAAGCATTTTAGAGACTATATAACTCAACTGTCTCATTTTATAGAAAACGAAAGAGACCTCAGAGGATTTGCTCAAGGTCACACAGAATCGTGAGAAATTCAGGACTAGAAAAATTCTTATCTTGAAGATTCTTTTAATTACATCTCATTGCTGAGTCTCTATTTCTTCTTTATAAATAAGCTGTTGCTCCATTTACTTTTTTGTGCTCTTCCATATGCCAAGATTCTTGATAAATTACTTTTAATTCTTCACCAATACAGCTAAACTAAGAATATCTAATGCATCACAATTTAGGAGCCATTATGTTTTTACAGCTTAAAAGTGCTGGCTCTGAATCCATATCTCAATTCTTTTATTTCCATAAAACACAAGAGAAATGCCCTTCCATTTTTCAGGCAATGACAGGAAATTCATTTGCAGTTCCTAATTATAGCACCATTGGGGTTATACAGTAGCAAAAATTCAAGCCAAAAATTTAGTCAGCAATTAAGAAATTAGACATTTTTATTTTCAGAAAAATCCCAGTCTGTTTGAAAATTACTTTCAAAGGAAAGTATAGGTGGTGGCTTGACATTGGGTAAGAGGAATGTGCTCAGTTACTTATGGACTAATAACACTAAAAAGAGATTCCAGAGGCTCCCCATTCCCAATCCCCAGTATAATTAAGTGTACATGGGAGTAGTTCCAAAGCCTCCTATTTGGAGGAGCCTCTCTGAGATCCTTGAGGCTCACATAGGACAGGCTGACTCTGCCTTAGAAGTACCATTTCCTCCTACCTTAACTAGGAATTTCTATTCCCCATGGCTTTCACCAAGCCTCTTATATTATCTAATTCTTAGTCACCCAACCTATGATGTCAGAGATAGTGAACTAATCAGGCTTGCCTAAATAAGAACCTATTCATTCCTGGAAAGCCCTGAAGCTTCTTGAATAGCTGAATCTTTTCTGTCCCCTTCAAGTACCACATACATTTGTATCAATTCACTATCAATTATTATATCAATTATATCAAATATATTATATCAATTATATAATTATAGGAAGCCACACCTAAAAGAAGCAGTCACCCATATTTTTGAACTGGCTCAGAAATATGAGTTTGATAGCTATTTTTATTTAATCTTCAGACTGAGAACACATAGCATTTATTCTGTTTTCTTTTAAGTTCTCCATTAGACCACATATAATTTTCTGCCCACATTATAACAAATTGTGTTGTGTTCCCATTGGGAAGAGATACAGAGAATGAAATTATCTATGGGAAACCTAGGGAACTTTTTAGAATTAGCTAGTTGAGATATCAGAATGCAACTTTTACCTAGCTGCCCTCTAGGCATTGAAGCCTGTATTTCCACCAGTCATTCAAGGAAACAGAATGAGCCAAAACAGATGTTTGGGACCTCTGAGATCAAAAACTTTTGATAACCCTCCTCTACAAATGACCCTAGGAAATACCTGTTCCTATAATGAAAATGAAGGTTAGGGTGCAGGAGAATGAGGAGAGCTGAAAATCCAACTTTGCTAGAATAGCTGTGTACAATCACTTGGGAATCTACTGCTATATCTTTTTTTTAGTTTATTTTAATACACATTGTTTTATGAATTATGTTGGAAGAGAAAAATCAGAGCAAATGGGAAAGACTGTCCAGACCTGCTCACTGGAGGATTTCGGTATCAGCCCAAATCCTGATCATGGGTGAGGAGTGAAGGGGCAGAACTCATGAAGATGGTCAAACAGGAGTTCATTTATTCAAAATTTTCTCAGCCTTCTATAACCTAATACACTTAGATAACTGTAGCACACTGCACATGGGCTAACTATATACTGCCCATGTGGGACCATATAAACAACTTGCTGTTGTGGGCAGATGTCTCCTTGCCACTTGTCACACCCCCTTACTTCTCAGGAAGGCTAAGATGCTCCTGGGGGGATGGGGAGCCAAACCAGACATGTCAGCAGGATTCCACTGGACTAAAAGGTTTTATATCTTGCCCAGGGTTTCCCACTATCTGAGACCCTTTACAAAAGACCACAAGAGAGATTAAAAAAAAAAAACAACAACAGAAAAAAAGAAGTGAACATAGCATGTGCTGATTTATATTCAGTCTCCTTAGTTCTTTCTCTGGTTGCAGATAGAATTTTCTGTCTAAAATCTATTAGATCACTGAATCATTGAGAAGAACCAAGCCTTTTATAGTTGATCATTGCACATTCTTGCTGTTATTGTGTACAATGTATTCCTGGTTCTGCTTGTTTCATTCTGCATCAATTCATGTAAATCTTTCCAGCCCTTTCTTTAATCAGCGTGTTCATCATTTTATAGAACAATAATGTTGTATTACTTTCATATACCACAACTTGTTCAGCCATTTTCTAATTGATGGGCATATTTACTCATTTTCCAATTCTTTGCTACCATAAAAAAGAGTTGCTATAAATATTTTTGCACATGTGGGTCCTTTTCCCTCTTTTATGATTTCCTTGGGCTATAGACCTAGTAATGGCACTGCTGAGTCAAAGGGTAAGCAGTTTTATAGCCCTTTGGGCATAGTTTCAGAATGCTCTCCAGAATGTATACCTTTATTTTTTTATTGTAGCAAATGCATTTAACTAATAGGACAGGTGGGTGAATTCTTTGGTTCTATGATGAGAAGGGAGAAGATTAGAGAATTAAGTGGGGGATAGGATATTAGTCAAGAGAATTATGAAGTAGTTGCTGTTTTGTTGTTGCTGCTATTGTTTGTTGTTTATTTGGAATTAATCCGTTCCTTTGGGCTTTCAATATAAAGTGTGATAAATATGGAGAAAAGCCATGCTCATTTTGAAGTGATCTGATGTAGCTTAAGCTTCAAGTTCCACCTAGAGGCTCATACAAGTATAGCACCCAAAAGAAAATTTCAAGTCACAAG
Source organism: Myrmecobius fasciatus (assembly GCA_023553655.1). NCBI lineage: Eukaryota > Metazoa > Chordata > Mammalia > Dasyuromorphia > Myrmecobiidae > Myrmecobius > Myrmecobius fasciatus. The sequence continues at coordinate 90,457 of JAJPUD010004939.1, read as the reverse complement.
AGCACTGTGGAGAGCCCAAAATTTTCTATGTGACCTCCCTACCACTTTCATGTGACACACTTATTTGACATAAGCGAATGTTTCAGATTCTTAAAGGTTATTGGAAAAGCTCAAAACTGAGAGTTTTTAGATGCCATTAAAGATATAGTTTTTTTTAAATCAATATTTTAAATGTACATACTGTTGTTGATTGCTATCAACATGGATATTTCCATAGACCTGTGATTCTTAATTTGTGGGTCATGGACTTCTGAGGGTCAAGATAGAATCTAAATGCACATCAGTCATCTAATTAAGCTATTTACTATGGAAAACAAGCAAACATGTCTTCTGTTGAATGAATAATGAAGATATCTGAAACATACTTATGTGTTTTTAAAAATGTATATATTCTTTTTGTCTCCTTCTTTTTCAGGGTGCACTCCAAACTTCATCCACCATGCCCCAGTTCTGCATCCTAAAGCATCACTCTAGTTCTAAAATTCATTCATTAGAAGTACCCCTGCCACTGTGGCTTCTCCCTCTGATTGGATGACTTCGTTTTAGAACCTAGAGCTTCCATTTAAGGAAAACACCCAGACCAGCTATTTCTCATTCCTTTTCAGACTACACTTAGGATTTCATCTACCATGTTCCATATACTAGGTACCTTTGTCCCCCTCCCGCCTTTTTAGCATCTGTATATGTTGTCTTTTCCTATTATAACATAAGCTCTCTGAAAGTAAGGACCATCTTTCTTTCTACTTGTCTTGGCATTTCCAATATTTGACATTATGCTTGATACATGGTAAGTGTTAATATAGGCTAGTTGACTGTCTAGTTAAGTGTTGTAATTAATAAAATACTATTTAATTTAAAAACATTACCATAAATATAGTAGTTCCTTGTCAATGGATAGATATCAATAGTATAATTACTATCAGTACATGTGGAATCCTTGGGAGTTTTTAATATTTTTAAGATGTCCCTAAACTTGAAGAAACATTCATTAAAGACATATCATGTTTAAGACTTCATGCCAGACAGTGGGGTAAAAAGATACAGCCCTTGTCCCCAAAGAATATACCTGGTAGTAGGGGCAATAAACCAAGAACAGAAATAACCATATTACATGTAAATATGTTAAGGGGGTATAATCTGTATAACTCATATAGAAACAGAAGCCACTAAATTGAACATAAAGATCTCTATGGGTCACATATTGACTTAAGGAATCCACACATATTTTTTTTTTAACTTTTAAAAAATTATTATTTTATTAATAAATTTATTAACATATTTGCATTAATAAATAAAAATTGTATAGGAACTATATTTTAACCTGATTTAGGTGGCACTCAAGAGTGCTGCCTTAGATGACACATAAGGACAGCCCATACTTTGATGATTTCCTGTTTCCTATAAGCCTATATCAACATAGCCACACATGCATGCATGTGTATTTATATACATACACACATGTATATATACACACATATAATTTTGACATATATAATTAGACATAGATATGTATTTATATTTATTTGGATGCGTATGTGTGTGTATACAACTTAAGCCATTGGCTAAATGCATATTTTATGCATGTGATGTCTGTTTCAAAACAAGCCATCTCTACCTGAGCCACCACAGCTCTTCACAAATCCTGAAGAGCTCTTCACATTGATACACCTTGGTAGTAGTACAAATAACCATAAACTTGCCCCAGTGAGAGTTCTTAATCTGATTTTCTGTCCCTGGCCTTATGGAAGGAATAAAATGGTGGAATGGAAGTTTCTTTCTAGGAAGAAACCCCAAAAAACAACAAAATGGAAAGAGGAAAGATTCAACTTGCTATCCATACACAAATTTGCTTATTTCTCATAGAGCCTTATGCCTATGCCAAATTCATACTTAGATGGAGAAATGACATCAAAGCCATAGTCTTCCCATGTTCTCTCTTCTATGTAATACAAATCAAAACAAATTCCTCTTTTCAAGTAGATCCCCTTAATTTATAAAATATACTGCAAATTATGGTGGGCAGCAGTGTCTAGTGGATAGAAGGTCAATCTTGTAGTCAGAAATATGTAGGTTGACCTGGCCTGTGATAAATAATGCATATATGACTCTATGAAAGTTACTTAATTTCTCAGTACTCTAAGAAACTAAGATAGGAAGTTATTGATCTGCATTGGAGGAAGAAATTTCTTCAACAGAGATTTCCCTCTACCATTTCAATGCTGTAATGCTTTGATTTTCAGTTTCCTGCTGGGGCCAGTTTCCTCTACAATGTTCTTTTTTTAAATTTTTTTTTTTACTTTTTAATAGTATTTTATTTTTCTAAATACATGGAAAGATAGTTTTCAACATTCACCTTTGCAAAGCATTGTATTCCAAATTTCCCCCCTTCTTTACCTCCCCAAGACAGCAGCAATCAGATACAGGTTAAACATGTGCAATTATTATAAACATATTTCTATATTTGTCATGCTTTACAAGAAAAATCAGGTCAAAAGAAAAAAACACATAAGAAAAAAACCAAGCAAACAAATAACAACAAAGATGAAAATATTATGCTTTGATCCACATTCAGTCTCCATAGTTCTCTGTCTGGATGCAGATGGCACTTTGTATTATATCTAATGAAACTGCCTTAAGCCACTGCATTATTGAAAAGAGTCAAGTCCCTCACAGTTGATCATCACATAATCTTGTTACTGTTTATTTTCTTTTGATTCTGCTCACTTCACTCAGCATCAGTTCATGTAAATCTTTCCAGGCTTTTCTGAAATCAGCCTGTTTGTCATTTCTTATAGAACAATAATATTCCATTACACACATAATACCATAACTTCTTTAGCCAATCCCCAAATGATGACCATCTACTTAATTTTCAGTTCCTTTCCACTACAAAAAAGGGCTTTTTCAGATATAGACCCAGCCTCTACAGTGTTATTTAGGCCCTCTTAGAGTCTTAATTCAATAAAGCACCCACTATGTGCCAGGCATTGTAATAAGCCTAGGGATACAATTAATAAAAAAAAAAAAAGATAATCTCTGCCCTCAGAGCATAGAATCTAATAAAAGGAGACTATGAAAAAGGATGCAGGAAAAGTAGGAGCAGAACACATCAAGAGGTATCCAGCATGGGGGAAATTGTTTACTTGGAATTGGAAAAACCAGACAGGTCAGCAGATGCAAAGTGGAGTGAGCCCAAAAACCTTGATCTATCAGGAAAGAGTTTGGGAGGAGTTTGGTACTTTGTCCTCCAGCTCTCCATTCTAAAAAGAGAGGAAGCTGAGGGAGCTGGTTCTATCAAGGTTTGAGTTAGCAGAACAGTGATGAGATTGAAGGTGATGAGCTTAATCTGGCGGGTAGAGCCATCTTGGTCTATGAAACTGCACAAAATCAGGCAGGACAATGGAGGCAGAATGAAATGATGTTACATAATGAACTCCCCCAGAGAATCATGCTGACCATGATATATTCATGACAAATATATAGCATGATGGAGTTATAGATTTAGACCTGGAAGACCCTCTAGAGGATATCTTGTCCATCCTCCTTATTTTAAACATGAGGAAAGTGAGACTCAGGAAAGTTGTCATTTGCCCAACAATACATAGATCAAAAATGCACAGCTCAGATTTAAGCCTAGATGTGTTGACTCCAAATGTAGATCTTCTCCTTCTGTACTACCCTGCCTCTCCTTGGAGGTACAAAGGATTATGGTAGAAAAAGTCACATAAGACTTTGCTTCCAGCTATATAACTTTTTGGCTGCTTCCAGGCAAATGAAATGTGGTCTTTAACACAAGTCTGTAGAATAGTGAATAAGGATGTTCGATTTTCTCTCTTTGTGTTAGTTCCTTAACAAAAAGATGACAAAACAACTCAGTTTTCATTCTGAGAGATCAATATGTCCAGGATAGTGTTCGACATTATTTGGTTCTTGAAGTGATTTTTTTTTTTTTTTTAGAAATACAAGCCCATGGACTTCAGTAATTCTGATGTCCCTGTCATTCATTAATCTTGGCAGAAAAATTGTTTAATGACCTACCAGGTTTTGAGGGAAAATTCAATATGTGCAATAAAATAACTTTACAAGAAGATTCCAATTTAGAAACCTGCCTGAATGGCTAACAGATTGACAAAACTGTAGTTGTAATCAACAAATGCTCCTGAACTACAATTATAGCAAATTGTAGCACTGGGAAAAGACCACCTTGGATGTCTTATAGTTTGGAGGATGGATCATAATAGCACAAAGACTCATATGGAAAACATAGTTCAAACATTTTTCTTTTTGCAGTATGTTAGTCCAAACCAACTTTACAAATCCTATGCATAAGGGCTCAACTCAAAAGAAGCCACTTAACTTTCAGCCATAAACATAATAAAAATTCATTCTTAACAAAGATAAAGTAGCATACTCAAAGTGAACTTCAAAGCTAAGTAGTTAGAAACTTAGACCTGCCTTTGGGGAAAAATTGAAAAATATGCAATTATTTATCCTGCTGAAGAGAATGATATGGAGAGATTTTTAAAAAGCCATGGTATAGAATCTGCGATTTTCCTACATTTGAGGAAACCGTAGAGGGCATCAGGTCTAACTGCCTCCTTGCTCCTTGTCCCAAGAACAAAGATAAAGTTTGGATAAATTAAGAAATTGTAACATGAGACAGATATCAACAAAGATACTAAAAGTAGAAGGAAAAATGACTCCCGAAGTATTTAACCACCCTAAATAAATAAGGAAAAACAAAGGAAATTGAATCAATACCTAATGAAGCATAGAACCTTGTAAATTCACAACAAAACATGGAAACACAAGAGAAAGTTTAAAGATGATTCAGGAATACAGTTGGAATTTTGAGCAAAGTTAAAAACAAATAAATGTCAGAATTTATGGCTTTTACACAAGAAATCATTAGCAAAATTAAAAAAAAAATCCTTGAAACCTGAGAAAAATTCCTACCAAAGAAACAAAAGAGAGAGCAACAAAGGAGAAAATACAAATAAATGTAGAAGGAAATCTATAAGAAAAGAAGCAAAAATGAATAATGTCTTTTCTTTCTTTCTCTTTTATTTATTTAAGAATATTTTATTTTTTTCCAATGACATGTAAAGACAATATTCAACATTCATTTTTGGAAATATTTTGTGTTACAAATTTTTTCTCTCTCCTCTCCCCAAGATAATAAGCAATCTGATATGGGTTATAACAATAATGTAAAACATATTTTCACATTAGTTATATTATGAAAGTAAAAAAAAGAAGAAAGGGGGGAAATGACCAAAAAAAGTCCCCAAAGTGAAAATAGTATGCTTTAATCTGCATTCAGATTCCTTTATTTCTTTCTCTGGATGTGAAATGGTATCTTCCATCATGAATCACAAAATAATGTTAAAAGCATGAGTTTAATATAAACAAAATACATTAATTTTTAATATAATAATATTCTTAGAGCCAAATCTGATGAGAGTAAGATTCACACAGTGCTCATCTCCCTCCCTTCTTTCTCTCAGTTATATTAGGATTTTTTTTGCCTCTTCATGAGATGTAATTTCCCTTATTTTACCTCCTTTTTCCTCTTCTTCCAGTATGATCCCTTTTCTACCTCTAATTTCTTTTTCATATTATCATAATAAGATCAAATTATACCCGCATTCTCTAAGTATACCCATAACAGAAATATAGTTCTCAAGAGTTCTTACCTTTTTACCTTTTTCTGCTTCTCTTGATTTCTGTGTTTAGAGATCAAATTTTTTGTTCAGTTCTGGTCTTTTCATTAGAAATAAGTGAAATTCACCCATATCATTGAATGTCCATCTTCTTTCCTGAAAGATAATGCTCATTTCAGCTGGATAGTTTATTCTTGGCTGTAATCCCAGTTCCTTTGCTTTTCTGAATATCAGATTCCAGGCCCTTGGATCCTTTAGGGTGGAAGCTATAGGTCCTGGGTAATCCTAATTGTTGCTTCTTAGAATTTAAATTGTTTCTTTCTGGCTGCTTGCAATACTTTTTTCTTGGTATGATAGTTCTGAAATTTAGCCACGATATTCCTTGGGGATTTAATTTTGAAGATTCTTTCAGGAGGTGATTGGTGGATTCTTTTGATGTCTATTTTACCTTCTGATTCTAAAATATCAGGACAGTTTTCTTTTATGATTTCCTGGAAGATGATGTCTAGGTTCTTTTTTTCATCATGGCTTTCAGGAAGCCCTATAATCCTTAGATTGTCTCTCCTAGATCTATTTTCCAGGTCAGTTGTTTTTCCTAGGAGATATTTCATATTTTCTTTTCTTTTTTTTGGTTGACTGATTCTTGAAGTCTTATTGAGTCATTCACTTCCATTTGTTCAATTCTAATTTTTAGTGTATTATTTTCTTCAGTTACCTTTTTTTAGCTCCTTATGCAATTGGCCTATTGAATTTTTTTGTTTATTGCATTCTTTTTCCATTTCACCAATTTTATTTTTCAGTGAATTGGTGTCTTTTTCATAACTCTTTTGTAGAGCATTATATCCTTCTTGCAATGATCTCATTTCATTTCCACATTTTTCTTCTAACTCTCTTTTAAGATTCTTTATGCAATCTTTAAAGAAAGCCTTGTGGAGGACCAGCTCATGTCTCCCTTTAGGGCTTTTTCTTGAGTTGCTTTACCTTTAGGGAACCTCAGTATTTGAGGTTTCTTCTTCTCTCTCTCCATAAAATCTGTGTATAGTGAGAGTTCTTTTTGTTTTTTTATTCATTTTTTTAAGGCTTGAAGTCTATTCAAGGCAAAGGAGAGACAGCTGCTTTAATATGCCCTGGGACAGTTCTGCCGATTGATTGATTGCTTTAGGGTTCTGTGTAATGGCAGCTAGGTCCAGCACTAGTCAGAGGCTCAGTGGTTCACAATCTACCCCACACACAAGGCGGATATGCCAAATCACCTGCTTACAATCAGAACAGATTGACCGAAGAGATCCACAGAAGGCTCCCAGGTGCATGGAAGCCAAGATCTCTGTTCAGTTTCCTACCCTGGTAGTGATTCAGTTTTCTGACATGATTCTGGTACATTGCCCAGGTTTCACAGACAAACAACAATGAGGTCAGCACAATAGCTTTGTAGACCTTCAATTTGGCAGTTAGTCTAATACCTCTCCTCTTCCACACTTTCCTTTAGAGCTTCCCAAACACTGAGCTAACTGGCAACCTCATTCTCAATATGTACATCCCTAGAAAGGATACTGCCAGTATAAGTGAACTTTTCCACAGTATTCAAAACTTCTCTATTTGCTGTAATCGATGTGCCATGGATGGTTAGAGTATTACTGGCTGATATAGAGTACCTGTGATTCCTTGATGTTCATTGTTAAGTCCAAATTAACACAAGCAGCAGAGAATTAACCGAAACTTTATTTCATCTCAGCCTCAGAGGCTGCATTGAGCGTTCAAAAAAAGCAGCTATATATCTTTTATAACTCTCTGTGCCTGAGTTTCTTCATCTATTAAAAAAAATTATCTGGATATGATGGACTACAAGGTCTCTTCCATCTCTAACTCTAAATCCTAAACAAGAGTTAAGGACAAATGTTTTACACAATCATTTTTTATGTTTTCCATCTACTTCAGTAGTCAAGTCTTCTGTCTTTCCAGTTCCCTACCTTTTAGTCAACTGAGTGCCAACCAGCCACATTCTAGAAAGTGGATAGGAAGAGACAAGCAGCTAATATGTCTTTTTTTATTCTAACATTTATTAATAGAAATCTTCATTTTGAGACACATTACTAACTGGTAATAAAATTGGTATCCCAGTTCTGTTTTTCTAGAACAAGGAAACTTAACCTTTTGGTGTCCAGGGCTTCTTTAGTAGTTTGGTAAAGATCATTGATGGTTTGTCAGAATAATGTTTTTAAAAACATAAGATAAAATATAGAGAATTACAAAGAAAACTAATTATATGAAATAAAGTTGCAACTTTGGCAGATTCCAGTTTAATAAGTTAATAAGTTCAAATGAGTGCTTTACTTCCCAATTCTCCTTTAGTCTAAAACCTCTCTTGATTATTTGCAGTTTATCTTATATATAGCTTGTTTGCACATAGTTATTTTCATGTTGTCTCCCCTGCAAGACTAATTTCCTTGAGAGCTTGGATTGCCTAGCACTATATGCTCACAATCTGGCACATAACAAGCCCTTGATAAATGTTGATTGATTGATTTATAGTAGGAAACATTGCACTGAAATAGAATACAAACAGTAAATTTCAGTTACATTCAACATTTATTAAGCACGTATGATATATAATGCCAGGCAGTAGAGGAGATACAATAAATACAACATATCATGTTACTTTTAATCAAATGGAGTAATAAAACATTTACCTAGGTAAATGTAATATAAATTGAAATGCCAGTGCAGAAGTGGGATAGAACAAACATTTGATAATATTGTACACACAGAACTTGTTGTTACTATTTGTCCTTCTTTCTCAAAAGAACCATCACATCAGGGAGATGGTATTATGACATACAAGTAAATTGGATTTAAGTGAGGGAGAACTGGGCAAAGTCACCAGCCTCACTTTCTTCTTCAGAGCCATCTGGGTCCTATAGCAAGATATATATTAGGGCACAAAGGTTATGAGGGAAGAAAGAAGAAGGTTTAGGGAGTTTCCAATAAATTGTATTTTCTTTGAGAACAGGGATTGTTTTATTTTTGGTTTGATATCCAAAGTACCTACCATAGTTGCCTGACAAATAGTAGAAGCTCAATAAATAAATATGTTTGGTTGGTGATTGAGTTATTATTTATGTGACTTTGATCTCAGTAAAATGGAAGATTAAGTCTTCTGCTGAAAAAAAAATGGGACGTATGGATCCAGTAAATGATTCTGATATAATTTTGGGTTTGGAATTGAGGTAGAAGTGGTTTGTTTAAATTCATAATCCTATAAAAAGGACCAACTACAGATGATGTATTTAGAAGGATGGAGGTGCCAGCCTGTCTGTCTTGTGTTGTCATAAAGCCCAGTTTATTCTGAATATTCTTGTCTACCACAGAATATGGCTCTTTCTTCTAGAAAGATTATAATTCTTATATGTATATTTAAGGCATTTAGACATTAAAGAGTTAAATTTTGTTTGTGGCCTTATATGGATGCTATTTATCTTAGGATATAAAAGAAGGGTAGCCCTCTCAATTGAATAGGCTTATCTTGTTGTGCATAGGTCCATATTCGCAGGTAGTTTGTGTCCCACCTGAGGTGTGTCAGGTTTATATATTCCCAAAGGAATTGAGACTCTGGAGAATAATTGCTCCAAAAAAGGACATGATCCAGTTCTGATTAGTCCCTGGTATCTGCAGCTCCATCTTTCTTCATGTTTCTCCATTATTTTTTTCTCTTTTTCTTTGTTAAAGCTTTTTATTTACAGAACATTTGAGTAATTTTTCTACATTGACCTTTGCAAAACTTTTTGTTCCAAATTTTTCTCTCCTTTCCCTCACCCCTTCCCCTAGATGGCAGGTAGTCTAATACATATTAAATATGTTAAAATAAATAAATAAATAGATAGATAAATCTAATATATGTATACATATCTATACAGGTATCTTGCAGCACAAGAAAAATCGGATCTAGAGAGTGAAAGAAAAAAAAAACCTAAGAAGGAAAACAAAATGCAAGCAAACATCAACAGAAAGTGTTAAAATGCTATGTCCTGGTCCATACTCAGTTCCCACTGGCTTCTCTCTAGATGTATATGGCTTTCTTCATTGTTGAACAATAGAAACTGGTCTGAATCATCTTATTGTTGGAAAGAGCCACATCCATCAGAATTGATCATCATATAGTCTTGTTAGTGCCATGTATAATGATCTCCTGGTTCTACTCATTTCACTCAGCATCAGTTCATGCAAGTCTCTCCAGGCCTTTCTGAAATCATCCTGCTGGTCATTTCTTACAGAACAATAATATTCCATAACATTCATATACCATAATTTATTCAGCCACTCTCCAACTGATGGGCATCATTCAGTTTCCAGTTTCTAGTCATTACAAAAAGGGCTGACACAAACATTCTTGCACATGTGGGTCCCTTTCCCTCTTTGAAGATCTCTTTGGGATATAAGTTCAATAGAAACACTGCTGGGTCAAAGGATATGCACAGTTTGATAACTTTTTGAGCATAATTCCAAATTGCTCTCCAGAATGGTTGGATCCATTCACAGTTCCACCAACAATGTATCAGTGTCCCAGTTTTCCCACATCCCCTCCCACATTCATCATTTTCATTTGTTGTCAGCCAATCTGATAGGTGTATAGTGGTATCTCATACTTGTCTTAATTTGCATTTCTTGGATCAATAGTGATTTAGAGCAACCTTTTCTTGTGATTAGAGATAGTTTTAATTTCTTCATCTGAAAATTGTCTGTTCATATCCTTTGACCAATTATTAATTAGAGAATGGCTTGAATTCTTATAAATTTGAGTTAATTCTCTCTATATATTTAGAAATGAGGCCTTTATCAGAATCTTTGAATGTAAAAATGTTTTTCCAGTTTATTACTTCCTTCCTAAACTTGTCTGCATTAGTTTTGTTTGTTTTGTTTTGTTTTGTTTTTTGTTTTTGTTTTTGTTTTTTTGCTGAGGCAGTTGGGGTTAGGTGACTTGCCCAGGGTCACATAACTAGGAAGTGTTAAGTGTCTGAGACAGGGCAGGTGCTCTATCCACTGCACCACCTAGCTGCCCCTGCCAGGCCAGTTTTGTGGCAATTACTTATTCTTGTGAAATACAATTCAAAGGATTCTGTATAATAAGATCAAAGTTCACAGAATTAGAGCAAGAAAAGACCTTAGAGGCTCTCAATCCAACCCCTTCATTTTGCAGATGACAAAACTGAAGCACAAAAAGATATAAAACAGCATTATATACTAAGTGAAGTGAGAAGAACCAAGAGAACACTGCACACAGCCACAACAGGATTATATGATGATTAATTCTGATGGATTTGCCTCTTTTCAACAATGAGGTGATTCAAGCTATTCCAATGGACTTCTGATGGAGAGAGCCATCTGCATCCAGAAAGAAGTCTGTGGGGACTGTGTATGGATCACAACATAGAATTTTCAAATTTTGTTGCTGTTTGCTTGCTTTTTGTTTTCTTTCTCATTTTTTCCCTTTTTGATATAATTTTTCTTGTGGAGCATGATAATTGTGGAAATATGTATAGAAGAATTGCATGTGTTTAAGTTATATTGTATTATTTGCTGTCTAGGGGAGGGGAGGGAAAAGGGAAGGAGAAAAACTTGGAACACAAGGTTTTGTGGGTGAATGTTGAAAACTATATATAATTTTAAAATAAAAAGCTATTATATAAAAACTAGCATCAAATTGGAATTTGAACCCAGATTTTTTTGCCTACTAGTCTAAAAGATTACTTAGATAGAAGTTAGATTGGAAAAGAAAGAAGGTAGACTAGAACATGAAATTCAGAAGGGTTAAAGTTCTGGTGTGGAACTGACACAAGTTAGTCCTTTTAACCTTAACTTTAACCTAAATGGGTTGATAACACCCATAATGTCATGAATCCTTTTCAGAAATGAAGGATCAACAACAACAATGTAATGATAAGGATTCCTTTAGTGTATGGCCTATTCTATGTATCATTGCTAAGTCCATTACAACTCAAATTCTGTGCTCCTATGATATTTTAATAATTAACTAGGAGTTATAATGCTCAAAAGATAAACTTAATTTGTAACAGTAGCAAAAGACAAATATTTTTAATATTCAAAATAATAAGGGTTAGTTCAATATGTTTTATAATTACTCTCATAATTTATTCCATTTCCTCTTAATATTTTCACGCTAAAGAGGCAGCATGGTATGGGAAAAGGAATTTGTCTTTAAAACAAAAAAGACCTTGTTTCATCTTTCTGTTACCAAGTGCTGGCTGTATGACCTTTGCCAAGTCATTTAAGGTACCCAAGTACATTGGTACCCTTGATACCTTCTTTGACCAGGAACGCATAAAATCAGTAATGAAATCAGAGGCTCTGTCCCTCTTCTTAATTTTATCCTAAAATAATATATGAGATCATTTTATACTATAGATCAGAATAAGACTAATGTGGATATGTATTCTGAATATAAAAGAATCCATTATTTAAAAAAAAATTAGAGAGTATAGAAATGTGGTACCTTTCAAAGCTATAATTATGGGTTAACCAAATAAGGGAGAGGATCATAAGAGATAATAGGTAATTATGATTACATAAAATTTAAAGGTTTTATCAGAACAAAGTCAAGGAAGATTGATTTAGGCAGTTAGGGGGCACAGGGTATAGAGCACTGGGCCTGGAATGAAGAAGGTTTGAGTTCAGATATGGTTTCAGCCACTTGCTATGTCACTTAACCTCTGTTTGCCTCAGTTTCCTCAAAAGTAAAATGGGAATGATAATAACATTTACCTCACAAGGAGTGTTGTGAAAATCAAATGAGATATTATTTGTAAAGTGTTTAGTTCAGTTTCTGGCACATAGAAAACACTATATAAATGCTAGTTATGAAGATGATGATGATGTTGGAAATAGAATATTTAAAGAAAATATAGAATGGAAAACAACTTTGTATTAAATATCACTAATTTTTTATTTTATTTATTAGATTTTTTGTTAAAAATTTTTTATTTTTCAAAAGATATGCATTATATATATATACATATATATATATTTGCTGAGGCAATTGGGGTTAAGTGACTTGCCCAGGGTCACACAGCTAGGAAGTGTTGTGTCTGAGGCCAAATTTGAACTCAGGTCCTCATGGAAAATTTTTCAACATTAACCCTTGCAAAACCTTTTATCACTGATTTTTTTTAAATGCCCAATATATGCAGGGATTCGACCAAGACCCATTCCTTAATAGATAAGTGGTCAAAGAATATAAACAAATAATTTTTGTAGAAAAATTTCATTTTCTTCTGTTTTCTTATTTAAGCATCACAACAGATTTTGTGGGATTGAACAGGTTTTATATTTTACAGATGAGAAAACAGTTTCAGAGAAGGGCAATGACTCGTCTGAGGACCCACATCTAGTTGAGCTAAAATGAGAACCCTAAGAAAAAAGGAAAAATGCATTTAGTATGTTTCCCTTGTGTGTAGGCACTGTGCTAAGCACTTTGCATATATTATTTCATTCCATCCTCATAATGACCCTGGGAGGTAGGTACTATTATTATCTTCATTTTCAGTTGAGGAAACAGAGGCATACAGTGGCTAAGTGCCTTGACCAGGGTCACACAGTTAATTAAGTATATAAAGCCAAATTTGAATTTGCCTCCCTTACTCCAGGCTCAGTACTTTATGTACTGTACCACCTAGCTGCCTCCCAAGTCACCTCACTCTTAGTCTAAGGCTCTTCCTACTAAGTCATCCTGCTATTATACCCTCCACTGGTATGTTCCTCAGCACAAGTTATCAATTAGCTACTTCCCTCCTCTTATAGACAGATGGGTAGTACAGTAGAGACAGGGCTAGGATTGAAGTATGGAAGAACTGAGTTCAGAACTGGTCACAGATATTTATTATGTGTATTACCACATGAAACTCCCTTAACCAATGTCTACCTCAGTTTTTTCAATTATAAAATAGGGATAATAATAGCACCTTTCCTCCCAGAGTTGTGACAATATTTGTATTGGTATGCAGTTATTTATTTATTTATTAATAAATACTTCTACCCTTCCTTTCCCCTCTTTCTCGGAGTAAATATATGAAGGAAGAGGTAGACACTGTGGTTTTTAACATTTCATGGTCAGGAGGAACAATAGCATGATGTACAAGGAGAGGACCATTTTTTTTTTCTCTTTTCTTTCCCCAAATTGGAATTAGATAAAAATTCACTCACATTAACTGATAGATTATAATTGCATTCAAGTATATCTTAGAATAATATACTTAAAATGGATAATTTAAATCAGACTTGGAAAGACAGCCCAAAAATGGCAGAAAGGAACTACAACTCTCCATTATTTGTGCAAATTTTTGCCTAACAATGATGGCTGAGAATAGAAAGCAGCTAATTGTAGTCATGGAATTGATAAAAGAAACACTTTGATAAAACCAATCATGCTTCCTCTGACAAACCATAGAAAGAATCTTCTATTTCAAAATTTCATCATTTTTTTTTTCTTTTCAAACTCTGAACAGATTTTCTCATGACAATGAAGACAGAGTAGACAAGGAAGCACAAAGAAGCATATTCAGCAGTTTCAGAATCAACTCAGATCCCCCAGGGCATATCTCTGGTACCATAATCCAGAGCAGAGTGAGGGAAAGGGTTCTCGAGTCAGAGTATGAATAAATGAAAGGACCTGTATCAAATGAGGTGATATTTGTAAAAAGCACTCAGCTCAGGGCCTGGCACATAGAAGGTGAGGGATAAATACTCATTCCCTCCCCTTTCCTCCAGTCCCCAGCATGCCTTCTGGGAGAAGTTTCACACCAAAAAGTACCATTGGAAAAGAAAGCCCCTGCTGGAATCAGCCCAAGATCAAGAGCCCAAGTGCCTTACAAATAACAGTGCAACTCCCAAATCACTGACCCTCCTTGTAGCCCAGGCTTTAAGGCTTAATTGTTAAGGAGAAAGGATGAACAATCCATCCATGCTGCCATCAGCCCCAAGCTTCAAAGGACAACATTATCCAGCTACAAAGTTATTTGCCCTCTCCAGTCACTATTCTTTCTTAATTGACAATTCTTGATCTTATCCCAGTCCATCTAGAACCTTCTAGATCTCTCTGCCATATTTGACATTGTTAATTATCCTCTCTCCTCCTAAATACTCTTTTCTTCTGTTTTTTCCTCGATCCTTCTCTTGAAATACCTGTTTCCCTGCCTCAGTTTCCCTGAATTGTAATACCTCAATTTTCACACCTCAGTTTGCATTAGTTTCCCTGAATTATAATACCTCAGTTTCCCTGAGTTGGTATGCTATGTCTTCCCCCCCACCCCCAGGCCATTAGGACTGAGAGAATTAGGGCTGTGGAGCTCTGGCCACTCTGGCATTCCAAAGAGTCATACATCTCCAGATGGCTCATCTCAAATGTCTGGAAGGCACCCTCTGTCTTTCTGGCCCAGACTTCCTGTCTCCTGCTTGACCCAATTTACCAGAATTTATGGTCCCTCCTGAAATTATGACTTACTAAATGTTTCTCCCCCCTTGCCTTTGTTTCCCTGATAGTTGGAGCCCTATGGAATTAATTGCTGGATGCTGGGTACTTTGAGACCAGAGTCCCATCCAGCTGACTAGTCCAAACTCTCCACTATTAAAATATTAAAAACCCTAGTCTCTGTCTTGCCTCAGTTTCTCCAGCATTACATTTCCTCTTGGTTTTCTTCCCACCTGTCTTATAACTACTTATCAATCACCTCTTCCCTGTATTTGGATTGTACCTGGTGTGAGTAAACCCCAAGACCCTTTAATTCTCTCTCTGCATTCTTATTTAATAACCTCTTCAGTTCCCATGGGTTCAATTATTATTACTACAAAGATGACCCCGAGATCTATGTATCCAGCTTCAGTCTCCTGAAATCCAATCCCAAATTACCACTTTGAATTAGACGTCCCCTTAGATACTGCAAACTCAAATACTAAATATCCCAGAACTAATTATCTTTCCTTCCTAAACACATCTTATGAAGTTGCCTATTACTGTTGAGGATACCACTATCCTATCAGTCAAAATTTCAACTTCAAAATCCTTGAATTGTAACCCTCTCCCCAGATACCCTCTCCAACCCAATCCAATCCAATTTATCTCCTTGTGGTTTCTCACATATGACATTCTACCTCCTGCTTTCAGATCTCTGCACAGTCTCTCACCTAGAATGCAGTCCCTTCTCCCTGCTGGTTCCTAGCATATTTTGCATATATTAGATGTGTACCTGTTGCTTCTTACTAAAGGATGGAAGCTCATAAAGAGCAGCATTGTCATTGTATCCTAATACCTAGCACAGCCAGCCAGAGACCACAATGAATAAAACACATTTACAGTCATAAAGATCTGAGTTTCAGTCAGGCTTCGGGTATTAGCTGTATAACTGTGGGCAAATCACTTCACCTCTGCCTACCCCAATTTCCTCAACTGTAAAATGTGGATTATAATAGTTTCTACCCTGCATGGTTGTTGTGAGTCTCAAACAAAATATTTGTAAAGCATTTACTTAGTGCCTGTAACTTAGTAGGTCATTAGTATCTATTTCCTTTATTTCTTTCTTTTCCCATTTTTCCATCTTTTCCTCCCACTTTCCACCTCTTCCTCCTTTCTTTCCTTTCTTCCTTCTGTCTTTCCCTTCCTCCCTTCCCTCCTTTGCTTTTTCTCTTCCTCCTTACATTCCCTCCTTTTTCCTTCTTCCCTTTTTTCCTCTTTCCTTCTCTTTCTTATCTAAAGTTAATTCTGAAATTTTGAAGAGTCTTCCTGACTCCAGGTCTACAGCTCTATCCATTGTATCACCTAATTACCTCTTTAAAATATATAGCAAAATACTAAGGGAACTTAGCCTTTAACTATTAGTATTACTCTTCGCCAAGGAAACCCTCAACATCCTTTCTTACTGTGATGCTTCCTGACTCTGCACTGTGACCAATCCTTCTTGTCACTTGGCTAATAGCTAGGTAGTATGGTGGAAAGGCCATAGAGTTAGGAAGACCTGATTTTAAATCTGGCCTCAGATACATGCAGCAAATTGCTTTTTTTCTCTGCCACAAGATGGCAATAATTATTAATAGCATCTAACTCTCAGGTGAGGATTAAATAAAATAATATTTGTAAAAGGCTTAGCACAGGTGCTCGGCATATAGAAGGAACTTAATGAATGCTGTAACTAGCACTTGGTGAAGAGAGTGAAATCTCCATGGGAAGCTTAGTCTTTGGCCAAAAAAGTTGGTGTGGGGCAGTTAGGGGGCCTAGTGTTGGACCTAGAGTCAAGAAGACTCATCTTCTTGAGTTCAAATCTTGAGCTCAGACACATACTAGTTATATGACTCAATCATTTAACCCTTTTTGCCTTAATTTGCTCACCTGTAAAATGGGCTAGAGAAGGAAATGACAAACTTTGCAAAAAACAAACAAACAAACAATAAAACCACCAATACCATCACAACAACAAACAACCCAAATAGGGTCAGGAAGAATCAGACATGATTGAAGAAATGACTCAATAGCAAACAAAAACAAATATTACTACCACCAAAAACCTTCTAATGAATCTGATTACTTTCTGTGAGGCCTTGAAAACCTTCCACAGTTATCTGTGTAATTGTCTTACTCAGGAAGACTCAGAAAGGTTGGAATATTAAACAGAGTTCACAAGACAGTAAAATTAGCTTAATTGAGGGCAGACCACTTAAAGAGTGGTCTGGGAGGATGAACTCAGGATGGTCTGTTGAAGTACTCAATGGTATTAGGTTCCTCCACTAGAGCCCTGGAGGGACTTAGAGTGAAATGGTGGCTTTTTATAGTTATCATCAAAGCATAACAGGAATGAATACTGTGGGAAGGGAATAAGGAGCCTGAACCTGAGGGGTGAGTCTAACATTACTTAGGGGAGGAAAGATTCCTGGAGAACTGATGGCTAATTGATATTGCCACTAAGGATAGAAGCTCAGAAGGTCTTGGGGCCATTAGAGATGGTTTTACTCTTTACAAAGTGACAGTTTGCTGGTCAGAAATTTTTAGAGTTTCCTTTGGTCTTCATTTACGAGGGTGGGGAGATACTGGTCAAGTCACATGCTAAACCTCAGTCTCCATATACATAAAAATGATGAAGTGGACAAAATGACCCCAAAGGAGGGAGTATATAGCCTTGACTCTAAATCTTCACCTTCTGATTGCTTTCAATCAGTAATCATGATCTTACCAAAACTATTTTAAAAAATCAAATAGTAAGTCATCACTAAAAATAATTTTAACAGAATTAAAATGATGAAAACAGCCTTCTTTACTTGCTTACCCAGTACTAAACTACATCCTCTGCTTTCAGAAGCAGATGCTGCTAACACATCTTCTCCTGGGAGACTCATCCATCTGCTTAGAATTTTTATTGATGAGCAAACTCTGCTCCCACTCTGGTCCTCCTATTCTCACCTTCCTATTTCTCCCTCAAAGATCCTGTACGTGTAATTTTGATTTCTGCTACAAATTTATTCTTCTTTGTTTATTTTCCTTGAAATTTTCTCTTGTGTTCTTTCTGAGCCCAATGGATCTCCTCCTACCCCTCCTGTTCCTCTACTGAGCCCCCATCGTAGCATAGCATAGCACTGAATCAAGCCAGTGCTTCAGTGATATTCTCCAGGTTCTCTGTTCTTCCAAACATGGGTGTTGTATATTATTCCTCTAAATACTTCCTCCCCTCAGAAACTCTGGTTACTGAGTCTCTCACTTTTCTTCCTTTCTCCCATGCCACATTTTACTAATGAATAGATAAATAGCATTTAAAGAATTGATCTATTTAATTCTCCTACTTGTTTCCAGAGGCCCTTTCAAAATTGCTTAATTCTAGTGTTTTTCTGTAAGGGAAAGGAAATAGTGAGAGAAATAATGAATATGTTAAATGTATTTTTGAAGAGGATCATGTAAATTTTAAACATCATTATAAGGCTCTTCTTAGGTCATACAAGATATTTACCTGTTGCCACTATACCTCCATGAAAATATCTAGGTGATTAGTAATAGTTACCACACTTAAGTGCTTTATCGGCAATAAAGAGGTGATGGGTATTTAAGTATTATTAGCTGAGTGTAAGCCAGCTGCAACTTTTTACAAATATGAAATTAAGAAGAAGAATTAGTGTGAAGAATGTCATCAGAGAAACCTATGATAAGGAAAATGTAATTTGTACTGATTAATTTATATGCCTCCTTTGAGGTAGGAAGATGTTCCTCCCTTCCTTTGTTTTGCTTTATTGGCCTAAGGATTTTGACTTTTGAGCAAAATTCTTTAGAAGCAGTTGGGTGACAGTATAGAATTCAAGACAAAATTAAAAATGCCTAAGTTCAAATCCTGCCTCAGATGTTTAACATGTGATCCAGAATGAGTCACTTTATTTCTCAAGTTAGTTTCTTCACCCATAAAATGAGGAAATAATAAACACCAACTTTGTAGGGTAGTTGTGAGGATCAGTAAGAAAATATATGGGAAATGCTTTGTAAACTTAAAGGTCTGAATATAAATGCTATCTATTATATTCAGTGTCTACTAATACATATGTAAGTGCTGAACCAAAGTTGTAGTGCAGTAATAAACCATTGAAACAATAGCTTAAAGATGTATTCTTTAGGAGATTAGTAGTAGTATCTAATTAGTAATGGTAACTCAGTAGTTTAGCCACTGAAGCTATGACTTAAACTGCACTAGATTTTGGGGAAATCTTGTATAGGTTATATATTCTTGTTGACTGATAAAATAATCTGTCTGTAGCCAGAAGGAAAGTAGATGGATAGCTTGGATGCTTTATTGATACCTTCATGATCAAGAGATCAAGAGAAAAGTTTCTGGAAAAAATCAAGTCCCTATGGAAAAGGTCTGGAAGAGCATGGATGAAAATCCACCAGGATAGGGAATCTCAGATGGGCTACAATCAGTAGTTCACATAAATGAAATCATTTATCTTTTGAATATTGAAGCATTCCCACTTTAAACAGCCTCAGAAAAAGTAGAATGATTAAAAGAAAGCTAATTAGAAACAGAGCCTGAGACTGAATATGAGTCTTAGAGACCAAAGAACTAATCTCCAAGTCAAAAGAATCCTGAGCATGAGGTAAGTTGCATCTTTTTCCGGATGGGCTTCCTGGACTAGGGCCAAGGGAAGGTCTTTTACTTCTTTAATGAGGATAGCTTTGAAAAAGAGATGAGTAGATTCTGACCTGTATGAAGAAAAGTATATAATTCCACCATATTCAGCTCTAGTTAGACTAAATCTTGAATGCTGCTTTCAGTTTCAAGCACCGCATTTTAGGAAGGGCATGGACTACCAGGATGTTGGAACAAGGGTGGGAGGAAGGTTGAAGAACATTTTACATGAGAATCAATGGAAGAAAATAGGGATTTTTAGCCTGGAACAGAGAAGACATGTTAATTGACTTCAACTGTGTTAAGACCTGTCATATGGAATAGGAACTAGACTTTTGCTAGTTGGCCTCAGAAGGAAACCAGAAGCAACCACTGGAAGTAAATGTAGATACATTTAGGCTGGATTAGATTTAAGTAATAACTTCCTAAAAATTAGAACTACCCATAAGTGGAATGGACTGTCTCCAGAGATCATAAGTGCCAGGTGTTCAAGCAGAAACTTGATGAATATTTGTTGCAGATGTTGTAGGAAGGATTTCTTGGTCAGTTTTCAATTGGACTTGACATCTGTAGGCTTTTCCAACTCTGAGATTTTGGTATTAGATTTTACTTCCATCCTTGTTGGCCAATTTTGCAGGTCCCTGGTTCTGTATCTGATACATTGAGCCACTCAGAGCCCAAGTGTCCAAATGGTCCTTTATATTCCAGTGCCCTCAGGTAAAAGTAGGTTTTTGAGGCAGTCAGAAGCAATTCAGGAATGTAAAAGTTAGTTTTTTTTAAAAAGCAACAATGGGATAAAAATAACATGGAGTGCCTTAGGAGCATCAAAGTTCTAACAGCTTATTTTATACTCTTCTTGCCCAAAAGGCTCAAGATTTGATCCCAGATCAATCTAGATTAATCAAAGTTAAACCAAACTGCCTTAAATTTCAACCATAACTTCCTTGCTTGAGAAAGTTCCATCTGGTGCTATGAAAGTGATGGGGATTAACCCATAACTCATCCTACTAGTATTCTGGTCCACAGCTTGTTGTCTATTTTGTGCCAGCCTAGAATTCTACCAGTCACCTTTCCTTAATACTCATTTCCTCATGAACATTGCCTTTTTCTGGCATTACTTGCAATATTCAATATGTTTCCCCTACCTCATTAAGTGAGCCTGAGGTTTTCATGACACCCAAGTGGTTTTACTGTTAGTAAAATCTCCTTTCATGTGACCATCTTAGTACTAAGAGAACAGGTCTATTCTTTCAGCCATCAAGATCATCTCTTAGTTGATGAGAAACACAGCATATTATAAACTTTTACTTTGTATTGTATATTGTATTGTATTCTGTTTCCGAAAGAGACAATCCCATTGCTTTGAGCAATGACAGTCATCAGGAAAAACACCTAACACCCCTGAAGAGCAATAACCAGTTCTCATTGATGTTTTTGGCCTGGAATTTGATGAAACCTTTCCAGTCATGCTTGGATTTGAGAAACTTCAGTTTTCTTAGATGCCAAGAGGATTACAGAATATTTTCATTTTCCAAGTTTCCATTCCCAACATGTGGAATGTCCTCATTTGGAGAGAAAAAGAAAATCCCCTTTCCTCTCTTCACCCTTTGTAAAGTAATCTCTTTTCTGCTTTTAAAATGATTGGAGAAATCAAGCCCCAACTGAGATGCCAAGCCCAGAACAAGCACATTCAGCAAAATGAGACTAAAATTGGAAAAGCATGGTGATTGATAATGCTACCTTGCTTGTACTTTTAAAAAGCCTTCTTTCCAACAAACCAAAGTGATTGATGAACAATTAGCTTCTTTCCTTCCTATCCACTGTGGAAAACCTCCTCAGTGCTCTACTAAGATGCCTACTCATCCTTACAGTTTGACATCTTAGAGGAGATAATTAGTTGGCTGCCTCTAATTACTATGCTCCTTGTTGCATCCATTAGCCAGCACAAAGGTTGATTATAATCTTCATGAATGTATGGGATTTTCTCAGAGCAATTAGGAAAAACTCTTGACCCACAAATTTAGATGGTTCTTCCCTTGACATTTCCATGGTAGAAAACTTACCTTAGAATCAGAAGAACTGAAAAAATATTTACTAACTTTGTGGCTTCAGGCAAGTTATTTTCCCTCTCCATAAAAAATTTCAGGTAGGTAGTAGAATCATAAATTTAAAAGTAGAAAGGACTTCAAGGACATCTAGTCCAAATCCCTCACTTTGCAGAAGAACCAGGGAAACTAAGTGACTTGCTCAACATCTTCATTTGAAGTGGGATCTGAACCTAGGTCCTCAGATTCTAGAGCTGATCTATTTTCCTCTGATGCTTTGAGAAATCTGTGGTCTTACCAGGAGTTATATACTTCCTCCTGATACAGAGGGAAGCCCTTCCTTGCTTTCTCACAGTGTATAATTTTTATGTTACATGATTCACACCAGGACAAGACTGATACTAAAGAAAAAGGCTTTCACAAGGGGATCATTGAAAGCATGTAATTTGTGATTAAGATGCATCTCTTCTCCCTATTCATTCCATAGCCCAGTTTCTTATCCAGCTGCCTGGAGCACTTGTCCAAAATATATATAATGGAGTCAGTTAAAGGATGACTTTTACAGCTGCATGCCTTAATCTGGGCCATATATGTTTTTCATTCACTCTGTTATTCCAGTATGGATGATTAAACAATCTCTTTTTGTAATACTATCAATTTCTCTAAGGAGGTTTTGCGATGTTTCAGGGGCAAATCCATTGGCTCATTGTCAACTGGGATCAGAAAATTTAAAGAACCTAACCTTCAAGAGGAAATCCTTCTATTTGATCATCACATAGGATATTTTTCTCTATGACAGTGGTGAATACTTCTGGCAACTATTGAATTCTCTGTTTAACATCTGATTTAATGTAGACACTCTGAAGATAGTTTAACAAAGTGGCATGATTTGTTATTGTTAGAAATGAGAAAATTGAAATCAGGGAAGCTGAATAATTTAGTAATGATCATTAGCCAGTAATATGTGAGAAGAAACTTGAACTAAGATACTCTGACTCCAAGTCCAATGTTCTCCCTTATGTAGCATCACATAATGCTACATCTCTGTCTCTGTGCTTCAGTTTCCCCATCTATAAAATGAAGGCATGGAACAAATTGGCAAATATAATAAAAATCAGAAATTAGTAGAAAGAAGACAGGAATATTAATATCCTGTTGGTAGAGCTATTGGAATTGGAATACTTTTGGGAATTATGACATATGCAAAAGATATATCATTACTGAACTCTATACTATAAATGAATTCAGGGAATTTGTAGACATTTAAGAAGACCTGTATGAAATGACTCAAAACAAGAAAAACCAGAACTAGAATAAAATTATACATGATAATTACAATAATGTGAATGAATAAAATTTCACAATATTGCAATTTTACAAAATTACAATAACGTGAATGAATGAAAATTGTAGAACCCTCTGGTTCCAGAATATCAGAGCAAGTTTCCTTGACAATTTCTTAATTGAAAGATGATATCTAGGCTCTTTTTTTTTTAATCATGGTTTTCAGGTAGTCCAATAATTCTTAAATTATCCCTTCTGGATCTATTTTTCAGATCTAATATTTTTCCAATGAGATATTTCACATTTTCTTCAATTTTATCATTTTTAAAATTTGTGTTTTATTATCTCCTGATGTCTCACAAAGTCATTAGCTTCCACTTTTCCAATCCTAATTTTTAAGGAATTATTTTCTTTAGTACCTCCTTTTCCATTTGTCACTTCCTACTTTTTAAGGAATTCTTCTCTTAATTGGATTTTTTGTGACTCTTTTTACCATTTGGCCTATTCTGTTTTTCAAAGTGTTGCCTTCTTCAGTATTTTATCAAGTTATTGACTCTTTTCTCATGATTTTCTAGTATCATTTTCATTTTTCATACCATTTTCCCTTCTATGTCTCTTGACTTATGCCTCTTCCTCTATGTCTCTTCAGTCCTTCCATGGCCTATGGCCAATTCATATTTTATTTTGAAGTTTTGGATGTAGGAGTTTTGGTTTTGTTGTCATCTGCATTTGTGCTTTAGTCTTTCCTTTCACCATGGTAACTTTCTATAGTAGTGATCTTTTTTTGTTGTTTGTTCCTTTTCTAGCCTATTTCTTGACTTTTAACTTTGCTAAAGTGGGGCTCTTCTTCTGAAGTGGAGGGACACTCCCAAATTTTAGGAATTTTTATATAATTAAGTTTAGAGGTAATTCGGGGGATTTATAAGTTTTTCACTCTCCCGAGATGGTATGATCTAGGAAGAAGTGTGTTTACTACTCTTCTGTACTGTGCATTAGTCTGCCCCTGGTGTCATTAAGGGGACCCAATTATTTGACTCCTTTACCATCTGTTAGCTGATCACTGCTATCACTGATTCAGTTGCTCCCAGGACCTGTTCATAATTTGCTGGGCCTGGGTTTGCACTTATGTGGCCTGCTAAACACTAAACACAGACCTTTCCTGCTGACCTAAATTGTCTTAGGCTGGAAAATCATTTCACTCCATCCTTTTGTGTGTTCTGCCATTCTAGAATTTGTTTTGAGACATTATTTAAAGATATTTGGGGGAGAGCTCAAGGGAGTTCATGCCTTTTCTCTACCATCCAATAAACATTTTGAAAAAGAAAATCTAATTTGATACAAATCTATTTTTCCAAAATACATTTGTCCATATAATATTTTTTGAGTGGGAAAGTTACTGAGAGAACCTTTAGAAGTTCTACCAATGAAGTATTTCTTGTTAGAAGGCAAGTTGTATGAGCAAGAAGGTAAGGGGCAATTAGAGAAAAATAGAGGAAATTAGGATTGATTACCTTCATACTGAAAAAAAAAACAGATGCACATAAAACAAAATTTGCATATATCAAATATGTTTTTCACACAGACATAATAAAATACTTTTTAATAGGGAAAATATTTGCTAGCTTAGAAACTTTCACAGAATCACCATTCATGTCATGTGGGCAACCTGGATTACAAAGAATAAAGTGTGAGGAATGTTGGCCTTGATGATACCTAAGGTCCTTAACAGGTCTATACTTCTATGACTGTTCCCCTGATTTAGCTTTGTCATCATATATAGAATAGAGGCAGAAAGGATATTCTGGAGGATAAATGACATGGTGGATAGAGTGGTAGGCCTAGAATCAGGAAGACTCTTCTTCCTGAATTAAAATCTGGCCTCACTGTGTCACCCTGGTTAAGTTACTAACCCTCTATGCCTCAGTTTCCTCATCTATAAAATGAGCTGGAGAAGGAAATGGCGAAGTACTGAAGTGCCTTTGCCAAGAAACTCCCACAAGGGATCACAAACAGTCGACATGACTGAAATGACAGGACAACAACAATTGCATTTTCTGTCACTATACAGTATTTCTAAAGCATAGGGCTCCAAAACATCTTTTATTGCCTTCTAAATCAACAACATTGAAGCCTACTGGATAGAAACCCGGCCTCAAAGTCATAAACACTAGTAATTAAAGCCTATGTGAGTTCTTTTAGGACTCTCTCTTGCCTGTTTTTTATCATAAGCTCTTTGCACTGTGTCTAGTGTATAGTAAGTGCTTAATAAATGCTTATTGAAAGCCATTCTACAATTGATAAATGGTCAAAGGTTATGAACAGACAATTTTTAGATGAAGAAATTAAAGCCATTTCTACTCATATGAAAAAAATGCTCTAAATCACTATTGATTAAAGAAATGCAAATTAACACAACTCTGAGGTACCACTACACTCCTCTTAGATTGACTAAGATGAAATGAAAAGATAATGATAAATATTGAGGAAATCTGGAAAAACTGGGACTTGTTGATGGAGTTGTGAACTGATTCAACCATTTTGGACAGCAATTTTGAACTATGCCCAAAGGACTATATCCTTTGATATATCATGGCTTGTATCCCAAAGGGATCATAAAAATGAAAAAAAGGACCCATATGTGCAAAAATGTTTGTGGCAGCCCTTTTTATAGTGGCTAGAACCTGGAAACTGAGTGGATGCCCATCAATTGGAGAGTGGCTGAATAAATTATGGTATATGAATGCATTGGAATATTATTGTTCTATAAGAAATGACCAGCAGGATGATTTCAGAAAAGACTGGAGAGACTTGAATGAACTGATGCTGAGTAAAGTGAGTAGAATTAGGAGATCATTGGATGTTGATATCAACTCTGATGGACTTGACTCTTTTTAACAATGATGTGATTCAAGCCAATTCCAATAAGTTTGTGATGGAGAGAGCCATCTACATTCAGAAAGAGGACTGTGGGGAATGAATGTGGATCATAACATAGTATTTTCATCTTTTTTATTGTTGTTTGCTTGCTTTTTTCTTTATAAATTTTCCCTTTTGATCTGATTTTAACAAAACAAAAAGGCAAAATATACACATATATATTATATAATAAGAAAATAAAAGGAGGTTTGTCCCCACAGCCAAAAAAAAAAAAATCATCCCAACTTGACGGAGGAAGATGAGTTGGATAGGAAACATACTCAAAATTGTGATTCAGGGGGCAAGATCACACATCCCAAGAATGGATGTGCTTCCTAATCAGACCAGATGTGGAAGAAAAGTTCTTGGTTCTGATATTGATACCTGGATTAGTAGGGGTGTTCCCTTTGTTTAACAATAAAGCTCATGATTAGGTCATTTTGTTGAGTAGCAATTTTCTAGAAATTTCCAAGTTTGGCATTTGATTCAACCTGAGACATGAAGCCAAATAAAGTACCTCCTGACTCCAAAGTCAGATACTCTAACCACTGTGTAACCTATCTGAAAAGGAAGGAAGGAAGGGAAGAAAGTTCATTAAGTTGACTTTCTCAGGGACCTTTAGAATCATTCTCATTTTGTGGTGCCATGATTTAAACTAGAATCATAATCTTTAAATAAAGATTTCTGGGAAAACTAAAAAAAAAATCTGCTTATTTGTGAGAAATAGATCTTTATTTATATTTAGATAGAATTACCAAGTATTAAATACACTGAAACAAAATCCGTATTAAAAAAAAAAAAAAAAAAAAAGGTGTGCTAGTCAGGTAGTAAGAGTGATGAGTAACAGATGGCCAGCTAGCCAGCTAGCAGATCTGACACACCAGTACTCTTATACTGTAAACAAATAGGAATATCTACCACCTCCCCTGCAACTACCTAGTCTGCTTGATGGACCCCTGTTGAGAATTTACAGAAGGATAAGGACAAATCCTGCAGAGAATGATAAGGTCTAGGTAAGTCATAATCTGTAAGCTTACAGGAAGCATCCACATGAATAAGGTTACAGGCTCATTAAAGTGACTTTAGTATTTGAGGAATAAAATATGTATAAACATATTTCTAGCAATTCTTTTTATAGTAACCCAAAACTGGAAACTAAGGGGCTATTTTCCTATTGAGGACTAACTAAATAAATTAAGTTATATGAATTTAATGGTATATTATTGTGCCATAAGAAATGGTAAAACACAGTTTTAGAGAAAATTAGAAAGACCACTGTGTACTGATGCATGATTTAGATAAGGTGATAGTACAAAAATTAGGAGAATAAGGGTTAGTCTACCTCTCAGATCTATAGAGAAGGAAGGAATTTATGGCCAGAGAAGAACTAGAAAATATTATGAAATACAAAATGGATTATTTTAGTTACATTAAATTAAAAAGATTTTGCACAAACAAAACCAATGCAGCCAAGATTAGAAGGGAATCAGAAAGCTGGGGAAAAATTTTTTATAACCAGTGTTTCTATTGAAGGCCTCATTTCTAAAATATATAGAGAACTGACTCAACTTTATAAGAATACAAGTCATTCCCAATTCATAAATGGTCAAAGTATATGAGCAATTTTCAGATGAAAAAATTAAAGCCATTTCTAGTCATATGAAAAAATGCTCTCGGGGGCAGCTAGGTGGTGCAGTGGATAGAGCACCAGCCCTGAAGTCAGGAGGACCTGAGTTCAAATCTGGTCTCAGACACTTCCTAGCTGTGTGACCCTGAGCAAGTCACATAACCCCAAGCCTCAGCAAAAAGCAAAAAAAAAAAAAGAAAAGAAAAGAAAAAATGCTCTAAATCACTATTGATTAAAGAAACGCAAATGAAGACAACTTTGAGGTACCACTTAATACCTCTCTGATTGGCTAAGATGAAAGAAAAAGATAATAAAGAATATTGGAAGGGTTGTGGGAAAACTTAGATACTCATGCTTTGTTAGTTGTAAAATGATCCAACCATTTGGGAAAGCAATTTGGAACTATGCCCAAAGATCTATAAAACTATGCATACCCTTTGATCTGGCAATGTCACTTCGAATCTATATCCCAAAGATAACATAAAAGAGGGGAAAGGACCTAAATGTGTAAACATTTTTGTAGTAGGAGTGGCAAGGAATTGGAAATTGAGTGCATGCCCATCAGTTGGGGAATGGTGGAATAAGTTATGGTATATGAATGTAAAGGAATATAATTCTATAAGAAATGATGAGCAGACTGATTTCAGAAAAGCCTGGAAATACTTATAGGAATTGATGCTGTGTAAAATAAGCAGAGTCAAAAGAACATTGTACACTATAATAACAAGATTATCTGATGATCAACTGTGATGAACTTAGCCCTTATCAACAATGAAGTGATTCAAGTCATTTCTGATAGACTTGTAATGGAAAGTGCCATCTGCATGGAGAGCTGTGAAGATTGAATGTGGATCAAAGCATAGTATTTTCACCTTTTGTTGCTGTTGTTGTTGTTTGTTTGTTTGCTTGCTTTTCCTTTTCTTTCTTGTGATTTTCTCCCTTTTGATCTGATTTTTTCTTGTTCAGCATGATGAATATGGAAATGTTTAGAAGAATTGCACATGCTTAACCTGTATTGGATTTCTTACTGTCTTGGAAAAAGAGGAGGGAGAAAGGAGAGAGAAAAATTTAGAACACAATGTTTACAAGGGTGAATGTTGAAAACTATCTTAGAATGTATTTGGAAAAATAAAATGCTATTTTAAAAAAAAGTAAAATATGACCTTCTTGAGAACAGGAACTGTTTTATTTTTTCATTTGTATCCCCAGCACTTAGAACAGTGTTTTGCACATGTAAATAATTAATAAATGCTTTATACATTCATTCATGGATTAAAATGTAGATGTGGACAGATTATAGATGCATGAAAAATACATATATGAATTTTTTTCAAAAGTACTTGAGTTATTGAGGTAGCTTTGAAACTGGACAATGATCTCCCAAAATGCTTTTAGTTGAAAATATGCTGAGAACCCTAAAGTATGACAACAATAATACACATATATAAAAAAAGAAAAATATTTGATACAGTATTAGGAACTTCACTCAAAAAGAAAAAAATCAAGGAAATTCAGACATTGTAGTACATGGAAAACTGAAAAGCACATATTAAAGAGAAATGCAATTGATCTTTGACATGATGAAGTCAATATCACAGTATAGACTCACAATATACCTAACAACAACTCAAAATATGAATGAACCTACTTATGAGGAACTTCCTGTAAGGGCTAAGACCTTAATTAAAAGTATAAAACTAAGGATTATCATTGTAGTCTAGATAGGTACTGACTGACCTCGGGTCTAATTAATAATGAGTGAAATGTACATAACTTCAGAAATAAACTATCAATCTATCCTTCAAAAAAAAAATACACATGTAATCACAATGTAAAAACCTTACATTGAGACATTAAGTCTTAGTTTGCAAGCTTAGATTTTGTGCTGGTGCTAAGATTATATATTTTCTTCCTAGGCACTATGGTTATAATTCACATAAGCCATTGATGTTATCTAAACTAGAATGATAAATCTACAGACACTAGTTTAATAATAAAAGGCAGGAGGATGGTTGTAAGCCTTTGTGAAAAGAAACTATCATCCAACCGCATTTCAAATGCTATTCTTATGGTTAATTACAACAGTTCTTTTTGCAGACAAACTTCTTTTATTTGCAGTGAGAATAGCAGAGTAGATCTTTCTCACCCCTAATCTAACACTATCTACCATACCATGATCATTTTTCATTACATATGAAGTTAGTTTCACTAAATTGATTGAATTCTACATCTATGTAGTCCCTAACTAGCTGTCTAACCTTGAGAAAATACTCTGGCTCTCAGTTTTATCATCTCTAAAATGAAAAAATTAGATTAGATTGATTATTTCAAAGTGTGATCTGTGAGTTGTCAAGATTCTTTCAAAGGCATCTATGAGTTCAAAAGTATTTTTATAATAATATTGAACTGT
Organism: Myrmecobius fasciatus; assembly: GCA_023553655.1. Lineage (NCBI taxonomy): Eukaryota > Metazoa > Chordata > Mammalia > Dasyuromorphia > Myrmecobiidae > Myrmecobius > Myrmecobius fasciatus. The sequence goes on along the minus strand of JAJPUD010004939.1, from coordinate 60,356 downwards.
TTTAATATAGTAAACATTAATAGATATAATTCACATAAACAAAAACTTAGGGTGAGGAGTAAGATCAATAATTTTTGGAAGTGTAAATGGTTCTGAGACCAAAAAGTATGAGACTACAGGTTTAACTAACCTATAAAAGTCCTTTCCAATTCTCTTCTAAATGTTACAAAGTTGATAAATTTGTAATTAGAAAGATCCAAATTGAAATTCCACAAATCAGGCACTTACTAGAACCTTGCAAACCTTAAATTATTATGTACATATTAGCCATCATCATTGTTAATGTAAATACTTAATCAATTGTTCATTGTGTTTTTGTTCAGTCATGTTCAACTCTTCTTAAGTTGGTGGGGTTTTCTTGCCAAGGATGTTGAAGTGGTTTGCCATATCCTTCTCCAGGGGATTAAAGGCAAACATGTTAAGTAGTTTGCCCAGAGTCACACAGTTCAGTCACCATCATAATTTCTAACTTCTTTTGATTCCAAATTCAGTGCACCTTTGACAAGGCTGCTCTTCTTGACTTAAGCATAGAAAATATACCATGATCTTAGTGGTTGGTCATTGTATGACTTATTACTAGCTGTTCTCCCCAGTAGTTTCTCTCCCAATCATGGATTTTAGTTCCTAAGTTTTTACCATTACAGTTCTGAGAAGTAAATATTTTTCTTCTATTTGGGGAACTGATATCATATGTACATTCTTCAGGACAAGAGCAATAGATATTCTAGAATAGCAAAGAAAAAAAGAAAAAAAATAAGCTCACTGAAATTTGCATGCATTCTGAGAGAGAAGTTGAAGCATTCAATTTCACTTTTTCTTTTGTTTATTTTTCCCCTTTGGCAAAATTCTTCAGTGGCATAATGTATATTTTTAAAAGAGAGAGGTTTAGCATCTAGGTTGATGAAGATGCAGGAAAATTAAACATATGTTTCAGTGAGCAGAGAGAGGAGTACTCTAAGTGGCAAATTGTTGGATTCCTATAGAAGCATATTAAAAATCTCTTCTGTGGTAAAACTGAAAATATTAAGAAAAGATATTTCTCTAGTTTAGAAACAATTTCTAGATTTCCTAGTTTAAAAGTTAGTTCAAATTAGATCTATTATGCCATGATAATTTTTCATTACATATGAAATTAGCTTTACTAAATTGGTTGTCAGAAAATCTGAATTCTAGGATTATGTAGTCCCTAACTAGCTGTCTGATTTTGAGAATATACCCAGAGCCTCAGCTCAGTCAAATTAAGGCCTTCCTTAGGAAAATAAATTAAGGGTAGTAACCAAAATGTAGAACAAAGAGTACCTCTTGTATTATTAAGAATATGGCCTTCTTAGAAACTGAAAGCTGAATGGATGCCCATCAACTGGAGAATGGCTGAATAAATTATGGTATATGAATATTATGGAATATTATTGTTCTGTGAGAAACGACCAGCAGGAAGATTTCAGAGAGGCCTGGAGAGACTTGTATGAACTAATTCTGAGTGAAAGGAGCAGAACCAGGAGAACATTATACACAGCAACAAGACTATAGGATGATGAATTCTGATGGACATGGCTCTCTTCAACAATGAGATGTTCCAAACCAGTTCCAATTGTTCACTGAAGAAAGCCATATACACCCAGAGAGAGGGATGTGAAATGTGGACCACAACATAACATTTTCATGCTCTCTATTGATGTTTGCTTGCATTGTGTTTCCTTTATCTGATTTTTCTTTCTTGTAGATATGATTTTTCTTGCGCAACAATAAGTGTGGAAATATGTATACATATATTCGATTTGTCAAGTATTTTAACATAATTAACATGGAGTGGACTTCCTGCCATCTAGGGGAGGGGTAGAGAGTAGGGAGGAAAAATTTGTAGCAGAAAGCTTTGTAAGGGTTAATGTTGAAGAATTACCCATACATATGTTTTGCAAATAAAAAAAATAAATAAATAAAATAAAATTGCTGTAAACAAAACAAAACAAAACAAAACAACAACAACAAAAAAAAGAATATGGCCTTCTAGCTCCTGAAGTAATCAGCTATTAACTCATCTAAAGCAAGTTTGCTCTTTACCATCCCCTAAAAGGACGGAGCTATTACCTATCCTTCTCTATTCCAAAATAAAGATATTAATCTCAAGCAAGAGATTCTCTCAGTTCTTGAGGGAGTGTTCAAAGTAGGAACTGAATAGTGACTATTGATTTTTGGAATGTAAACTCCAAAACTCTTTTCATATCTTACAATTTTTCCTTTGCTTTTGATGTTCACAAATATTACCTCAAATTTTCTGGGGAATAGAGAACCAAGTCTGAGAACATGAGGAAACTATTCTATTTTAGACAATTACCCTTCCCTCCCTCCCCCCCTTTTCCCCCTCCCCATCCCTCTCTGTTAAAAATAGCATATGTATTAGATTAATGCTAAATTACATAAAATTAATTCTGGTAGATATGTGCCTGAAATACAGAGTATATTATTATTACTTTTTCTCTGATAGATCCCCACAAGAACAATATCAATGAAAAAAGAAGGTGGTTCTATTAGAAAATTTTCTGAAAATTAAATTCATTGAACATGGAGAGGAGAATGCTTAAAAACCATGGGGAAAAAAACTATTTTTCTTGTAGACTGTCAAGAGTCATTTGAGACCCGATCTTACAGATGATGAAATTTAAAGATAGACGACATCACCCTTCCTGAACATTAGCCCACAAGTATCAGATGCGAAGCATGAAAATGCAGGACATAGCTCCATTCCAAGTTAATTCCAACTCCCAAATAGAGAAATCAGAGAATCAAATTAGAATCAACGTGTAACAAAAAACTTACAGAACTTTAAATCAGCTTTGACAGTACTTCCCATTCAAACTTTGTTCTTGAACAAATGTATTCTTCTAGTTAATGCTTTGTTTGTTATATAACAATTTTCTTTGGGGGCTTGACCTTGTCCACATTTATATTTTTTCTCTGTTTTTATTAGTATAATAGATGGGTGACATATTGGTTAGAAAGCTAGACCTGGAGTTAGGAAAGCTTGCCAGTTACTTACTAGCTGTGTGACTGGGGAAATCACATGATCTCTCTTACCCTGAATTTCCTTACCTGTAAAATAGAGATAATAATAGCACCCACCTCAGGGAATTTCTGTGAGAATCAAATGAAATAATGTAGGTAAAGCACTCAGCAAACCTTAGTGTGCTATATACATGTTAGCTATTTTTTACCGTTAGTATTATTGTAGAGAGCTCTATTTTCCAATTATTTAATAAGACTCGAATGGGAACCTTTATTCAAGTTATGACACATTGCTTCATATTGTGCTCCCCATGCAGTGACAATTCTTTCCTTTTTCTGAGATTTAATAGATCATTTTTACTTTATATCACAGTAAAGAACAATAGCAATTTATTTAAAGCAGCAGGCTTTGTGATATCAAGAGAGCTTAGCTGTTTGTCCTTTGTTTTTGAAAAGTACCAATGACATCACAGAATGATGTCTTGACTTGCCTGTGAATTGGGTTTAAATTAGATAAAGTTGAAAAAATTCACCTTATTTTCTCTTCCAGAGTCATCAAAGGGCAGTAACAAGACAAAAGTTAGGATGACTGGCATCGGTCTAAGATGGAGTGGATGACCTTTGAAGTCTGACCAAGCTCATATAATACCAACAACTGCTTCCAATCCCTATGTAACAAATAGCTGATTGGACCTGGAGTCAAGAAAATCTAAGTTCAAATATTTCCTCAAATGCTTTTTAGCTATAGAATACTGGGCAGGTCACTTATTTTCTCTTCCCCATAATTTTCTTGCATAAAACTGTGGATGCTAACAGCGTCTACATTACAAGATTGTCATGAATATCAAATGAAATAATATAAAGTGTCTTGTAAATCTGAAGCACTTTATAAATGTTGACTGTTATTGTTTTTCTCATCCCACCATTTATTTTGAAAACCTTGAAAACATGTAATGATCCACTCAAGCCCAAGTGCTTTGGATCCTGAGGTTCCGGGCAGAAGAAGACTTTATTAAAGCAACAAGGTATGGGCACAGAACCAGAATGCTTCTATTCATACTTATTTAAGCTACAAAGTTGTCAGTGGCTTTCACTGCAAGATTTCTGTGAGGAAGTAGTAGGGATATTATTGTCTCCATTACAACTGAAGAAAATAAGAGTGAGAATGAGTGATATGTCCATAGTCACAAATTTAAACCCAGATCTCCTGAACCCAAGTCCAGTATGATTTACTATAAAAGCCAATGTCCAATACAATGTAGGCACTTAATAAATGATTTTTGATTAATTGATATTGTGATATTCAGTCATAACCCCATTTGGGGTTTATGTGGCAAAGATACCAGAGTGGTTTGTCATTTCCTTCAGAAAGATGGGTCTTCCCGACTCCAGATCTGGCACTCTATCCATTACTACCTAACTAGCTACCCATTGATTGATATATCACATAATTGTGGAATGAAAGATATTGTCACTTGTTATTAAATTTCAGGCATCAATAAGCCAATAGAGAAAGATTTTAAGGAGTAGAAGTGTCATCTTAATAGCCCTAAAATTATATAATTTTTATTTTATGCTCTTCCTCCACTTAAATTTAGTAGTTGCATGTCAATTGTCATTTTACTTTTAGTTATATATACATAAAACCAAGCATTTTGTCCAAAGCCTGGAGCATAGTAAGAGCTTAATAAATGTTTATTTATTGATTATCTTATCTATCTCTATCTAGGTATCAATCTACCTATCATTACCCAGACTGCCTACTCGTGAGGTGAGCCTGGCCTAGGAGCAGCCACTCAATTTGCCTGTTTTGAATGACACTAAGAAATACTCTTTGGGGCAGCTAGATAGCACAGTGGATAAAGCATCAGCCCTGAAGTCAGGAGGGCCTGAGTTCAAATCTGGTCTCAGGCACTTAACATTCCCTAGCTGTGTGACCCTGGGCAAGTCACTTAACCCCATGTGCCTCAGCAAAAAAAAAAGAAATAATCATAGAAAGAAATACTCATCAAGAAAATAAAATTTCCATGGACCTCAGTGTCTGAAATTCTGGGCATTAATGTTACCTTTCATTTATCCATGGAAACGCTAAGGATTAAGCCCTCTATATCTTAGGTCAAATTAGCTGATCAGTTTCTTTCTACAGAATAAATAGGTTCCTGAAGAATATGAGAATAGAAAAGGCTGAAGGCAGTGAAATATTTGTTTATAGCAAGAAAAAGCTGGAAGGTACTTTAATAGAACACCTGATCCAACTTTCTTATTTTAAATGAAGGCATTTATTAAGTACTTACTATAGGTTATAACATGTATACAAGTAAATAAATGCAAAGAATGCATAAAATAATTTCAAATAATTTCAAATAATAGATTATCAATGTATAAAAGAAATATAAATTAAAACAATTCTAAGGTACCACCTCATACCTATCAGATTGACTAATATGACAGAAAAGAAAAATGATAAATGTTGGAGAGAATGTGGGAAAATTAGAACATTAATGCCCTGTTGGTGGAGTTGTGAACTGATCAAACTGTTTGGGAGAGCAATCTGGAACTATGCCCAAAGTACAATAAAATTGTGAATATTGTTTGATCCAGGAATACAACTACTAGGTCTGTAACCCAAAGAAATCACTTTTAAAAAGGGAAAAGGACCACATGTACAAAAATTTTTATAGCAGCTCTCTTTAAGGTGGCAAAGAATTGAACGTCAAGGGGATATTCATCAATTGGAGAATGATTGAACAAATTGTGGTATATGAATGTAAAAGAATACTATTGTTCTATAAGAAATTATTTCAGAAAACCTGGAAAGACTTAAACATGAACAGATGCTGAGTAAATTGAGTAGAATCACAACATTTTATACAGTAACAGCAACATTGTGTGATGATCAATTTTGAGAGTTAGCTCTTCTCACTAATGCAATGATCTAAAACAGTTCCAAAAGACTCATGATGGAAAATGCTATCTACATCCAGAGCAAGAAATACAGAATCTGAATGCAGATTGAAACATACTATTTGCATTTTTTCTCTCTTATTTTTCCCTTTTGTTCTGATTCTTTTTTCAGAAAATGACTAATGTGGAAATATGTTTAATATGATTATACATATATAACCTATGTCAGATCATTTACTATCTTGAGGAGGGGAAAAGAAAGGGGAAGAAGGAGAATAAAATAATTCAAAATCTTATAAAAGTAAATATTGAAAAACTAAATATATATATGTGTGTATATATATATATACATATATATAATAAAAACAGATCTAAACAAAAAAAATAGATTATCAGTGTAGTAGTTTTCCTCTCCCAAAGCCAATCATTTGGATTTATAACATTATACTATAAATATATAAACTTTTGTTTTGTTATCATATGTTATGTTGTTATATTCTATCATATCATATCTACTATTTTCATTCAGTGAATCATTTACAACACCAAATAATTCATGTGTTTTTTATTGCTGAGCTGAGGCAAGCAGCTGAAAAACTTAAAAAAATTAATAGGTTGTTTGGTTTAGAGGAAGCTAAATAACTAACTGCTTTAACTATTTTTTTCAGGGAATTTTCAGAAATGAACAATGATTTTGGCACCATGTAGACAAAGACAACAATAGCATAGGCTGTCCCTTCTGCTAACATGGTTCTTTTCTTTTCCAAATCTCCAATGTTTACATGAATATTTAGATGTCAGATTATACACAAGAAAGAACTTCTAATGGAAATATCTTGAAAGAATAAATCTTTCTCTAATGCTGGAATGTGTTCTTTCTGTTTTTCTTTCACAATTATAATTTCTTTTTCACTTATACAGTCAATCAACAAATAGTTATTAAACTCTTACTATAGGTCTGGTACTGTGACAAGTGTTCAGAACACACGCAAAAAAAAAAAAAAAAAAAAAAAGCAAAAACAGTCCCTACCTTCAAGAATGTCACTTCTAATTAATGAGACAATATATAAGTAAGTACATATGCACTATGTAGAGTCAATGGAAAATAATCTCAGAAGAGAGGGCACCAGCAACTTGGGTCACTTAAAAAAAAAGTTGCCTGTTAAAAGTGCAATTAGAAGTGAATCTTTTTTTCCTTTCCTTTCCTTTTTTTTTTATTATTATTAAAGCTTTTTATTTTCAAAGCATATGCATGGATAACTGTTCAACACTGATCTTTGCAAAGCCATGTGTTACAAATTTTCCTCCCCTTTCCCTTACCCTAGATAATAAGTAACCCAATATATGTTAAACATGTTAAAAATATATGTTAAGTCCAATATATTTATATATTTATACAATTATCTTGCTGCACAAAAAAATCACATAATCTTGCTGTTTCCATGTACAATGATCTCCTGGCTCTGCTCATTTCAATTAGCATTAGTTCATGCAAGTCTCTCCAGGCCTCTCTGAAATCATCCTGCTGGTCGTTGCTTACAGAACAATTATATTCCATGACATTCATATACCATAATTTATTCAGACATTCTTCAATTGATGGGCATCCATTCAGTTTCCAGTTCTTAGCCACTATGAAAAGGGCTGCCACAAACATTTTTGCACATGTGGATCCCTTTCCCTCCTCTATTATTTCTTTGGTATATAAACCCAGTAAAAACACTGCTGGATCAAGGGGTATGCACAGTTTAATGGCCCTTTGGGCATAGTTCCAAATTGTTCTCCAGAATGGTTGGATCTGTTCACAGTTTCACCAACAATGTATCAATGTCCCAGTTTTCCCACATCCCCTCCAACATTCGTCATTATCTTTTCCTGTCATCTTAGTCAATCTGATAAGTGTTTAGTGGTATCTCAGAGTTGTCTTAATTTGCATTTCTCTGATCAATAGTGATTTGGAGCACCTTTTCATATTACTGGAAATGATTTCAATTTCTTCATCTGAAAATTGTCTGTTCATATCCTTTGACCCTCTATAAATTGGAGAATGGCATGAATTCTTATAAATTAGAATCAATACTCTGTATATTTTAGAAATGAGACCTTTATCAGAACCCTTGAATGTAAACATTTCCCCAGTTTATTGCTTCCTTTCAAATCTTGTCTGCATTGGTTTTGTGCAACAACTTTTTAATTTAATATAATCAAAATTATCTATTTTATATTCAATAATGAATTCCAGTTCTTTGGCCACAAATTCCTTTCTTCTCCACAGATTTGAGAGGCAAACTATCCTTTGTTATTCTAATTTACTTATAATATCACTCTTTATGTCTAAATCATGAACCCATTTCAACCTTATTTTTGTCAAATAATTTTGTCAAAAGCTGGGCTCTTTGGGTTTGTCAAATGTCAAACTATAGATTACTATAGTAATTGGCTATTTTGTCCTGTGAACCTAATCTATTCCACTGATTGACTACTCTGTTTCTTAGCCAATACCAAATGCTTTTGATGACTGCTGCTTTATAATTTTAGGTTTGGTACAACTAGGCCACACCCATTTGCATTTTTTTTCATTAAGTCCCTTGAGATTTTTGACCATTTGTTCTTCCAGATAAACTTTTTTATTACTTTTTCTAGATCTGTAAAATAATTTCTTGGGAGTTTGATAGGTATATAATTAAATAAGTACATGAATTTAGGTGGTATTGTCATTTGTATTATATTTTCTCAGCCTACCCATAAGCACTTGATATTTTTCCAATTGATTAGATCTGACTTTATGTGTGTGGAATGTGTTTTTTAGTTATGTTCATATAGTTCCTGACTTTGCCTTGGCAGGTCGATTCCCAAATATTTTATGTGATCTACAATTATTTTAAATGGAATTTTTCTTTGTGTACCTTGCTGCTGAACTTTGTTGGTAATATATAAAAATGCTGATCATTTCTGTGGATTTATTTTGTGTCCTGCAACTTTGCTAAAGTTGTGATTTATTTCTAATAGTTTTTTAGTTGATTCTCTAGGATTCTATAAGTATACCATCGTATCATCTGCAAAGAGTGATAATTTGGCTTCTTCATTACCTTTTCTAATCCCTTTAATCTCTTTTTCTTCTCTTATTGCTAAAGCTAACGTTTTTAATACAATATTGAATAGTCATGGTGAAAGTGGGCAACCTTGTTTCACCTCTGATCTTAATGGGAAAGGCTCTAGTTTGTCTCCATTATGTATGATGCTTGCTGATGGCTTTAAATAAATGCTACTGATCATTTTAAGGAAAACTCTATTCCTATACTCTAAAGTTTTTTAACAGGAAAGGATGTTGGAATTTGTCAAAAAAATTTTATGCATCTATGGGCATAATCATATGGTTTTTGTTAGTTTGGTTATTGATATAGTCAATTATGCTAATAATTTTCCTAATATTGAACCAGCCCTGAATTCCTGGTATAAATCCTAGCTGGTCATGGTATATTATCATGGGGATGACTTGCTGTAATTCTTTGATAATATTTTATTTAAGATTTTTGCATCAATACTCATTAGGGAGATTGGTCTATAATTTTCTTTCTCTGTTTTCACCCTACTTGGTTTTGATATCATCACTATACCCGTGTTATAAAAGGAATTTGGCAGAACTCCTTTCCCTATTTTTTAAAATAGTTTGCATAGTATTGGAATTAATTGTTCTTTACATGTTTGGTAAAATTCACATATAAATTCATTTGGCTCTGGAGATTTTTTCTTAGAGATTTGATTAATAACTTGTTCGATTTCTTTTTGTAAAATGGACTATTTCAATAATTTATTTCTGCTTCTGTTAATCTGGGCAATTGATATTTTTGTAAGTATTCATCCATTTCACTTAGATTATCAGATTTATTGATGTATAGTTGGGCAAAATAAATCCTAATTATTGCTCTAATTTCTTCTTCATTGGTGGAAAGTTTTTTCTTTTCATTTTTGATATTAGAAATTTGTTTTTCTTCTTTCCTTTTTCTGATCAAATTAACTAAAAGTTTATCTATTTTGTAGGTTTTTCAGAAGGCCAACTCTTACTTTTTAATTTTTTATTTAATTCAATACTCTTCTTACTTTCAGATTTTATTAATCTCCCATTTTATTTTCGGAATTTTGGGTTTGGTATTTAATGGGGGGGGTTAATTTGTTCTTTTTCTAATTTTCTTTTAGTTGCAAGCCCAATTCATTGATCTTTTCTTTCTCTATTTTATGCAAGTAAGAGTCTAGATATAAAACTTCCCCTAAGAACTGCTTTGGCTGCGTCCCATAAATTTTGGTATGTTGACTCATTATTCTCATTCTCTTGGATGAAATTACCTATTGTGTCTATGATTTGTTTGTTTCACCCACTCATTCTTTAAGATTACATTATTTAGTTTCCAATTAATTTTTTGGTCTATTTTCCTTGGTCTTTTATTGCATTTAAGTTTTATTGCATCAGAATCTGAAAAACATGCATTTACTATTTCTGCCTTTCAGCATTTGATTTTGAGGTTCTTATGCCCTAATATACAATAATTTTTGTATAAGTTCCATGTACTGCTAAGAAAAAAAGTATATTCTTTTCTGTCTTCAATCTTCTCCAAAGGTCTATCATAGCTAACTTTTCTAGAATTCTAATTTACCTCCTTAATTTTTTTCTTATTTATTTTGTGTTCAATTTATTTAGTTCTGAGAGAGCAAGGATGAGATCCCCCACTTGTATAGTTTGGCTTTTTAATTCTTGCAGCTCTTTTAACTTCTCCTCTAGGAATTTGAATACTATACCACTTAGTTTAGTATTGATATTACTTCATTATCTATGATACCCTTTAGTGGGATATAGTTTTCTTCCTTATCTCTTTTAACTATTATTTATATCTCTATTAACTATATTTTGCTTTTGCTTGATTTGAGATCAGGATTGATACCCCTGCTTTTTTTTTTTACTTCAGCAGAAGCATAATAGATTCTTCTCCAGTTTTTTATCTTTACTCTGAATGTATCACTCTGCTTTAAATGTATTTCTTCTAAACAACAAATTGTAGTATTCTGGCTTTTAATCCTGTCTGCTCTCTGCTTCTGTTTTATGGAAGAGTTTATCCCATTCACATTCACAATTAAAATTTTTAACTCAGAATTTCCTGCTATCTTATTTTCCCCCAATTATACTGTTCTCTTTCTTTTCCCCCTTTCCCACCTCCCCAGTATTTTGCTTCTGACTACCTCCTCCTTCAAACAGCCCTCCCCTTTTATAGCCCATCCCTTTTTCTTATCCTTTTTCCTGTGAACTTCTGGTCTTCCTTCTATTAGCCTCTCTCTTTCCTTTCCCCTTTCCCCTCCTACTTGCTTATAGGGTGAGACAAGCTTCTCTGGGAAGGTAGTGTCTGACATTCTATCTTTGAGCCAAATCTGATAAGATTCAGATTCACACAATGCTCATCCCATTCCCTTCTTTCTCTCAATTGAAATAGGTATTTTTTGCCTCTTCATAAGATGTAATTAACCCCATTTTAAGTCCATCTTCTTCTTCTTCCAATAGAATCACTTTTCCTCCTCTAGTTTCTTTTTCATATCATTACAACAAAGTCAAATTATACCTACCCCCTCTAAGTATACACATAACAGAGAACAGATCTGAAGAGTTAAATATATTGTCTTCCATATAGAGATAGAAGCTTTTTAACTTTTATTTTTATTTATTTATTTATTTTAAATTTTATTTTATTTGCAAAACATATGTATGGGTAATTCTTCAACATTATCCCGTACATAGCTTTCTGTTACAGATTTTTCCCCCAACTCCCCACCCCTACCCTAGATGGCAGGATATCCACTACATGTTAATTATCTTAAAATACTTGGCAAATCGAATATATGTATACATATTTCCAAACTTATCATTGTTGTGCAAGAAAAATCGTATCTACACAAAAGACATATCAGATAAAGGAAACACAATGTAAGCAAACATCAATCAAGAGTATGAGAATGTTATGTTGTGGTCCACATTTCACATCCCTCTCTCTGGGTGTATATGGCTTTCTTCAGTGAACAAATGGAAGTGGTTTGAAACATTTCATTGTTGAAGAGAGCCATGTCTATCAGAATTGATCATCATATAGTATTGTTGTTGCCGTGTATAATGATCTCCTGGTTCTGCTCATTTCACTTAGCATCAGTTCATGCAAGTCTCCCCAGGTCTCTCTGAAATCGTCCTGCTGGTCATTTCTTACAGAACAATAATATTCCATAATATTCATATACTATAATTTATTCAGCCATTCTCCAATTGAAGGGCATCTATTCAGTTTCCAGTTTCTAGCCACTACAAAAAGGGCTGCCGCAAACATTCTTGCACATGTGGAGCCCTTTCGTTCCTTTATGATTTCTTTGGGATATAAGCCCAATAGAAATGCTGCTGGGTCAAAGGGTATGCACAGTTTGATAACTTTTTGAGCATAGTTCCAAATTGCTCTCCACAATGGCTGTATCCGTTCACAGCTTCACCAACAATGCATCAATGTCCCAGCCTTCCCACATTCCTTCCAACATTCATCATTATCTTTTCCTGTCATTTTAGCCAATCTGACAGGTGTGTAGTGGTACCTCAGGGTTGTCTTGATTTGAATTTCTCTGATCAATAGAGATTTGGAGCACCTTTTCATATGACTACAAATAGTTTTAATTTCATCCTCTGAAAACTGTCTGTTCATATCCTTTGACCATTTATCGATTGGAGAATGGCTTGAATTTCTATAAATATGAGACAATTCTCTATAAATTTTAGAGATGAGACCTTTATCAGAACCCTTAAATGTAAAGATGATTGATTTCCCAATTTATTGCTTTCCTACTAATCTTGACTGCATTGGTTTTGTTTGTACAAAAACTTTTTAACTTAATATAGTCAAAGTTATCTATCTGGTTTTCAATTAAGAGTTACAGTTCTTCTTTGGACATAAATTTATTCCATCTCCATAGGTCTGAGAGGTGAACTATATTACGTTCCTCTAATTTACTTATAGTATCACTCTTTATATCCAGATCATGAACCCATTTAGATCTTATCTTGGTATGTGGTGTTAGAAGTGGGTCAAGCCCTAATTGCTTCCACACTAGTTTCCAATTTTCCCAGCAGTTTTTGTCAAATAGTGAGTATTTATCCCAGAAGCTGGGGTCTTTGGGTTTATCAAAGACTAGATTGCTATAGTTATTTCCTAGTTTGTCTTGTGATTCTATCCTATTCTACTGATTGACTATTCTATTTCTTAGCCAGTACCAAATGGTTTTGATGACCACTGCTTTGTAATATAGTTTTAGATCTGGTACAGCAAGTCCACCATCATCAGCCTTTTTTTTCATTAATTCTCTTGAAACTCTTGACCTTTTGTTCTTCCAAATGAACTTTGCTACTATTTTTTCTAGATCTGTAAGATAATTTCTTGGGAGTTTGATTGGTATGGCACTAAATAAGTAAATTAGTTTGGGTAGTATTGCCATTTTTGTTATATTCGCTCGGCCTACCCATGAGCATTTTAAGTTTTTCCAATTGACTAGGTCTGATTTTATTTGTGTGGAAAGTGTTTTGTAGTTTAGTTCATATAGTTCCTGACTTTCCCTTGGCAGATAAATTCCCAAATATTTTATACTATCAACAGTTATTTTGAATGGAATTTCTTTTTGTATCTCTTGCTGCTGAACTTTATTGGTAATATATGAAAATGCTGATGATTTATGTGGATTTATTTTGTATCCTACAA
>JAJPUD010004939.1:0-39726 GCA_023553655.1 Myrmecobius fasciatus | reverse complement strand
TTTTCCAATTCACCATTTTTATTTTCCAGTGAATTGGTGATTTTTTTCCAATTCACCAATTTTGTTTTTCAATGAATTGTTGTCTTTTTCCAATTCATCAGTCCTGTTTTCCAGTTTTTGATATCTCTGTTGCCCTGCTCTCAATTTATTTCCCCATTCTTCTTCTAGCTCTCTTTTGAGATTCTTTATGCAATCTTCCAGGTAAGCCTTCTGAAAGGGAAACCAGCTTAAGTCTGCCTTTATGGCTTCATCTGGGATTGTTTTCAGAATCTTAGGATCTGGGGATTTCTCTACTTTCTCTCCGTAAAAGCTGTCATGGTGAGAGCTCTCTTCTGCTTCTTACTCATAATTTTGAGCTGAGGTATCAGTAACCAGCAGGGAATACTGCCGCAGTTTCAATTTGCCCTGGGGCAGTTTGCCAAGTTGACTTCCGGTCTGAGGCTGGTTGGGCTACATCTGCATTAGGACCACGCTTTCAGCTGCTCTCAATCCACCCTTTACCAAAGGCAGATCTGCCAAAGCACCTGCCTGCAAGCAGAGCAAAGTGGCCCAGGCCTCTCCCAGGGGCTTCCTGGGTGCCTAAAATCCACCTCTGTCACAGCCCGATTTCCGCCCCGGGCATGCTGGCATCTGATCGCCCCCTGAGACTAACCCCTGGGGTTTTTTCAAAGTAGATTGTTGATAGAAGTGTGTTGTAGTCCAAGTGTTTGGTGGAGCCCTCACTCCTGAAGCAGTTCGGAGGCTCAATTTGTCTGGGTCTGAGGGAAGCTCTCAGGAGCTCACAGAAAATGCTGTCTGCAGTTCGCCATCTTGGCTCCGCCCCCAGCTTTTTAACTTTTAAAAGAAAGGTGTTTTTTTTTGTTGTTTTTACCTTTTTTATGCTACTCTTGAGTTTTGCATTTGAAGATAAAATTTTCTATTCAGCTCTGATCTTTTCATTAGAAATAAATGAAATTCACCTGTTTCATTGAATGTCCATCTTTTTCCCTGTAAGATATTGTTCAATTTTGCTGGATAATTGAGTCTAGGCTGCAATCCAAGTTCCTCTGCCTTTTGAAATATCAGATTCTATGCCCTTTGATCCTTTAAAGTGGAAGCTGCTAGGTGTTGGGTAATCCTGATTGTGACTCCTCAATATTTGAATTTTTTTTTGACTGCTTGCAATATTTTCTACATATTTGATAATTCTGATATTTAGCTACAATTTTCCTTTGAGTTTTCATTTTGGGGTCTCGTTCAGGAGCTGATCAAGGAATTCTTTCAATGGCTACTTTACCCTCTGGTTCTAGGACAGCTGGGCAGTTTTCCTTAATGATTTCAAAAGAAGTGCAACTACCTCAGATCACCTACCACAGCATGGTTATGGGGCTAGATGGCCCTCTTTTACTTTTGTCTTTCATGTTTTACAGATGGTTTTAATTGAAAAGGCAAAATTACTTGTGTACTTTAATGTATGCTTCAATATGTGCCACAATAACCATAGAATGAGAGGACTGACCTTTTGCAGTCCTCCAAAATTATTTTTCTATGTCCATTTTGTGATCCTATTTACATGTCACTTTTCACAATAAATTAGGGAGTCACTTCAGTTCTCTTGTCTCTGAAGTAGATTTATTTCTCACAGCACCTAGTGAAGGCATGTACAATTAAGCACACAATAAGTGTGCAATTCATTTTTTGAATGACTGCATTTCAATCTCTCTGTATCTTGCATATGGTCAATATCTAATTGAAATTTATTGCATCGGGGCAGCTAGGTGGCGCAGTGGTTAGAGCACCAGCCCTGAAGTCAGGAGGACCTGAGTTCAAATCTGGTCTCAGACACTTCCTAGCTGTGTGACCCTGGGCAAGTCATTTAACCCCAACTGCCTCAGCAAAAAAAGCAAAAAAGAAAGAAAGAAAGAAAGAAATTTATTGCATTGAATTTAAGTAGATTGTATAGCTAGATAGCTTATGCTATCTACATGTTACAGTTAGATGCGTACAGTTAGATCATTAATAAAATTATTCTTACTTAGCTAATGTGGCTTTTTACTTTTTTTTCTCCAGCAAAACGTGGTCCAATCCCAAAACATTAGTCACCTAAAGCCAATGAATGACATGGATATGAGTCAAAATGGCTAATAATTTGGGTTTTCAGACAATAAGACAATAAAGTTTGAACAATATTATATAATTCATAGTTTTATATAATAAAACTTTAAGGCACAGTGACTTGACCAAGGTTTTACTCCAATGTGTAAAGGAGGTCATTGAAATCATAGACACAACTGAGCTTAAACTAATTAGCAATGATTACAGAAGCTAGAGCTGTGATTTCACTAGTATAGGAAACTCTCATATGAGAAACTCTGTTTACCAATATAGATCAAAATTTATTCTGCAATTTATAGTATGACAGAGTTGTCTAGAGTCCTGTAAAGTTAAGTGACTTTCTTAGAAAGAAAGAATAATTCATTTTTTATTAATAGCATTTCATTTTTTCCAAATACATCCTTCTCCATCTCCAAGACAGCAAGTAATCTAGTATAGGTTAATCATGCAGTTCTTCTAAACATATTTCCATATTCATCATGCTGTGCAAGAACAATCAGATCAAATGGGGAAAAACACAAGAGAGAAAAAAAAATAAGCAAACAAACAAAAACAAAAAGGTAAAAATACTATGCTTTGATCCAAATCCAGTCTCTAGAGTTTTCTCTCTGGATTTGGATAACATTTTCCATCACAAGTCCATTGGATTTTGCTTGTTGTTGAAAAGAGCTAAGTTCATCATAGCTGATCATCACATAATCTTTTTGTTACTATGTGCAGTGTTCTCTTGGTTCTGCTCACTTCTTTCAGTATCATTTCTTATAGGTCTTCCCAGGCTTTTCTGAAGTCAGCTTGCCCATCATTTGTTCTAGAACAATAATAAAGGATAATTCATTTAAGTAGGAAGCTATATGGTACTGGACTAGAAAGAATTCTTGTCTCCCTTCTTTCCTCTTCCTGTTGCCTCAGCTACTGTTCCAGGGGGTCTATTTCCAGTCTACAACTTCTAGGGCATTATTTGTTCTATTC
Source organism: Myrmecobius fasciatus (assembly GCA_023553655.1). Taxonomy (NCBI): domain Eukaryota; kingdom Metazoa; phylum Chordata; class Mammalia; order Dasyuromorphia; family Myrmecobiidae; genus Myrmecobius; species Myrmecobius fasciatus. Next base: position 36,663 of record JAJPUD010004939.1, on the reverse strand, counting down.
AGCTCAGCAGTACTTGCCCTGCAGGCAAAAAATTCTGGTTATTACTCTGATTTAATTTTTAAATTTATTTTATTTTTAATTTATTGAATAAAACAAATATTTCATAACATAGTATGATAAAAACAATGATTGCACATGAAACCACAAATCTACTATGTACAATTTGCTATTCCTTTTAACAAAATTATCATGTAAAGTTCTTTTTTTTTTTTTTCATCCCCCCTACTCGAGAGATAACCATCATTGGACACAAATGGTATGTATATAGGTGTATGTAAATGTGTAAATATATGTTTCTGTATGTATGTATATACAAAATTGCATGTAAAATTAATTTCTATGTATAAAATTATTCTACACATACTTCTATTTGTCAGCTCTTTCTCTGGATGCAGATATCTATCTTCATATGTCCTTTATAGTCAAATTAATAGTCAAATGACTTATCTTAAAATTTATTTTAATTCAATCATTTATTTTTAATTGATTAAAATAAAATTTTAATGTCATTGTAATAGTCAAAATAACTTATTTACTCAAAGTCATTCTTAAAACAAATTTTTAATTCTTGTTATGGATTTCTGATTTTACCAATTAGAGGAAGTCCTGAGCAGAAATTCCCTTTCCTCAGACTACAATTCACCTCTAATTTAGTAACCTAAGAAATTAAGTTATTTGTCTGTAGTCCAGTAGCCAGGATCTGTAAGAGGCAGGACTTCAACCCTTGTTTTCCTTAACCCCAGGTTAGCCCTTTGCCTGCTTCATCATATTATTGCATCTGGTGCTTTAAAAATGATTATTGTAAAGGATCATTTATCAAGTCAGCTGTCTGAAATCCCTGGGCTTCTAGAGCATTTCTCAAAATAGGTTCAGTTCCCAAAGCCCCCAAATGCAACTTTCCTTGCAAGCAGCCACTAGCAAGCATGATAGAAAAGAGCTAATGAATTAGAGGGATCCTTTGATGGAAGGTGATTGGTTGCTTAGAGAAACCACTGAAAGAAATGTTACTCTGATTAGTCAGTGATGTCTATATAAATATGAGCTGCTATTATTATTTTCATTATAGATAAGGCTAGCCTTTTCTAAGTGACTGACAACATTCTAAAAAGCCAGGTTTTCCCCATGAATGCTGCAGAGAAAAGAAGGAAACAAGTATTTATTAAGCACCTACTATGGGCTAGCTACTGTGCAAAGGACTCACAAAGTGAAATATTTTCTCACTAGATCCTTACAGCAACCCTACAAGAGAGATTATTATTATTATTCCCATTTTATAGCTGTGGAAACTGAGGAAGACAGATTAAGTGACTAAGTCACCCAGCTAGCAAGTATCTAAGGCCAGATTTGAACTAATATCTTTTAGACTCCAGGTTCAGTGCTCTGTCCATTGTGCTACCTAAGAGGAACTCAGGGAGAAGCTGCAGAAAACAGGAAAGATAAGTTTATGACAGCAGTGATAGTATCCATGGCTATGAGAGAGATAGTGAATAACAGATATTCTTTTTTTATTAAGATAAGCCTTTTTATTTTCAAAACATATGCATGGATAATTTTTCAACATTGACCCTTGCAGAATCTTTTGTCCCAAATTTTTCTCTCTTTCCCCCATTCTGTCCCCTAAATGACAAGTCATCCAATATATGTTGAACATGTTAAAATATATTAATAACAGGTATTCTTAAAACAAAAGAATAGCAATAGAGACAGATAATTAGGTAGCACTAAGGTAAATGGAGGCAAATATGTTTAAGTACCCCAAGCATAGAGCATACTTACTGTATCCTTCACCAACTCCATAAACCATCCACCAAGGTATGGAGGGATTGCAATCTGTACTAATGGATGGAATGCCCACACAATGAGTGTCATTAATCATTTTAAACATTTTGAAATATCATAAACTTATAGACAAAATGGTTTGGTTAGTTGTGTTGAAGAATTGTTTTACATGTATCTTTTTGGCATACACCCAGACTGAAGGGAGTAAATCTTTTCTCCCAATGTTCTTTCTTGTAAAAATAAAATCAATAAAGCATTGATTTTTTTTAACTTCGCTGTCACTTCCCAATGTCCTCACGCACACACATAAACACAAATAAAACCCTTACTTGTAACAAAGAATGATAGTTAAAAAAAAAAAAGCAAGTATCTTCGACAATAAACAGAATCAAGAAATGAGAGATTTAGAGTTGGAAGGGACTCTAGAGACTATGGATTATAATCCCATGGCCTCATTTCAGTCCTATAATTTATCTCCCATTTGGCAAGTTTCTTTACTCTCTGGATCTTTGGGACAAATTAAAGGGCCTGGTATTCCCATTCCAGGTCTAGATCTATGATCCTTCTGGAAAATAGAGGGAAAAATACGTCAAGTCAAGCCAATGAGCATTTGTTAAGTGCTTTTTATAGACCAGGCACTGTGTCTGGTTTGCTGTTGTTCAGTCATTTTTCAATCGTGTCCAACTTTTTATAACACTATTTGGGGTTTTCTTGGTAAAGATGCATAGAGCAGTTTGCCATTTCCTTCTCTAGCTCATTTTTGTAGATGAGGAAATTGAGGCAAATGGGGTTAAGTAACTTGCCCATGGTTACACAACTAGTGTCTGAGGCCACATTTGGAAAATCAGGAAAAAAAACCTTTCTGACTCCAGGCCCCATGCTCTGTATTTGATTGAGCCACCTAGCAGGCCGAAGAAAATTCCTGCCCTCAAGAAGCTACTGGTCTATTAGGAGAGACAACCCTGGACAAGTTCCTTAACCTATTCATCTCAGTTTCCTCAACTACAAAAAGAGAGTAATAATAGCACTTACTTCTTAGGGTTGTTGTGAGGATCAATGAGATAATATTTATAAATCATTTATTTATATTTATTATATTTTATAAATATTATTATATTTAATATTTATAAATCATTATGCTATATAAATGCTTATTCTTTTCCTCCCAAAAGTTTCCTGTATTGGAAATGGACCAAGTCACATCATCAACAATAGTGCATTAGTGTATACCCATATCCCCACATGCCATTCAGTAATTACCATTGGAATTTTTCTCAATCTAATAGATGTGAAGCAAAAAATTTCAATTGGTTTAATTTGCATTTCTCTTATTGATAGCATTTTGGACAATTTTTATATGATTATTGGTAGAATTTCTTCTTTTGAAAATTAGTTTTTATATTTTTTGTCCATTTGCGTGTAAAAAAATAGCCCTTGGTATTATATATTTACTTAAATTTTTGGTATCACTTGGATATGAGGTACCAGGAGAATTATGAATAAATGTCATCTATTTGTGATCTTTTTTAAGGGTCCAAACAATTCAGTTATGTATAAACTAATACTACCTTTGTATTTCCATACTACATATTATATTGGTATCCATGTACACACACACACACACATACACACACTTTATTGATTTTATATCTGGCTATCCTCTGAGGTATCTAAAAAATTTCTGACCTCAGAATCCCTAGTTCCCTAACAATTTTTCCTCTTGCCTCAAAATGTTGTGGGGAACTCTCCAATTTGTAGTAGAAATCATCTTTTATGCTCTCCAAACAGTGGAAAGACCCACATTTAGATATTATTTCCTTTGATCTTGATCAACAACCTTTGATTAACAACCTTGGTGTATAGGTGCTATCTCCTTTTGATAGTTGAGAAAATTGAGGTAGACCATATTTAGGTGAATTGTCCAGGTCACAAAGGTAACTAGTAAGTGTCTGAAGTTAAATTTGAATTCAGATTTGAGTTAATCCAAGGGCAGCTAGATTGAATAGATGGATAGATCCATGGGCTGGAGATCCAGTAAGATCCATCATCTGGCCTCAGGCACTTACTAGCTATGTGACCCTGGGGAAGACACTTAACCCCATTTGCCTCAGTTCCTCATCTGTAAAAGTGAACTAGAGAAGGAAATCATAAATTCTACTCTTTTTGTCAGGAAATCTCCAAATGGAATCACAAAAAGTAGAAAACAACTGCAACAAACAACAAAATTTTGTTACTCTGAGTTCAGTTCTTTCTCTCCATTGTGCCTCCTCACTACCTTTTATTTTTCCTCATTCTACTTTGATAGATTTTGGTTTCACTTCTCATCTCCTGATCATGACATTGTGCTTCATTTTAAAAGTATGCTGGGACTATTAGCCTCAGTCATCACCATTATGAGGACATTTGGCTGAAAAACTGAGGAGAAACAGATCTTTCCAGGTTCATTACACATACACAGAGGCTTTCTTTGAAGAGCCTGTGATACTTTGCAGGTCTTTAGTCATGCAGTTAGTGAACCCAGAATTAAGTTAGTCAAATTCTTGCCTTACAAAATTCCCCCAACAGCAGTTAGCCCAGAAAGACCAGCTTTCATCAGGAGCTCTCACAAAGGCTGAATCAAGCCCACCAATACGCTGGGTCCCTCATTAGTCAGAAAAGGCTCTAAGATCTTCTTTTTTCTACCTATTTTAGCTCAAAATCAAGTGAAAAAAAAAAAAAAAACAGAGAGAAGTGGCCATTTTGCTCCATGGAAAGATTTTCTTCCTTTTAGCTCTTAGGCTTTCCAATTTCCCTAAAGAGAGAGGGGAAGAGAGGATCACAAAGAGAAAGCAAGAGGAGAGGAGAACTATCCACTAATTATACCCTTAAGAAAACATTTGATCAGAATGTCAATTAATTCAAGTTTCAGCAGTATAGCAGCTTCTTGGATTTGTTTACTGGCCCAGATAGAGATAAAAGGCAGCCACCAGGGACAGAGGCAAGAAAGCAGAGAGCTCAGGACTCTGAATCCTGCATCTGCAATGAGGGTCAAATCATCAAAAGTATTAACTCTTTTGCATCAGCTCTTCTTGGCTCCCTAGATAAAAATCATTCTGATACAACTGATAGGAAGGTGTGCACCCTCTGACCCCAAGGTGTCCCATGCAACCCCTACTCCAAATTTCCCCCAAGAGACTGCTCCTTTCTCTTTGTATCCTCAAGAAAGTTGTTTAGTTTAATAAGGTTTCCACAGTGTTGAAAAGCATTGTAATTCATAGACACATATATGAGGCAAGAATTGATATCATGTAGTTAAAAAGGCCATAGATGATGATTTAATACTTGGAAAAAGTTTTATAGCCCAAGGATCATTAGCTTTATGCCACTTTTTTTAAGAGCAGAACCACAATCTGAAGGAAAAAGCTCAGAGACAATTTGGATGTGGATGTCAGTGGATTTTTTTCTCTGCTATATATCAGTTTTGAAACTAGGTCTCTGATATCTTGTTATCTCAAGGAGGAGAAATTAGAAAGTTGAGCAAAACAGTTGAGAAAAATTCAGCAGGGATGCTGGAGATTTCAAGAAAGATCTGAAAAAAATATATTTGATAAACTGAGCATTTGTCTGTGAAGTCCCTCAAAAACATCTTTATTCTATGGCTATATTACTTCTGAGAGAAATCCTAAGGGTGCTCAGCTCCCGAGTCATTAGGAAATTCTTCTCAATCTCAGAAGAGAGTTTAAGACTGTAGGATTATGGGTCTGTGAGCTTTAAAAGGAAGGAAGGGAGAAAGAGGCAGGAGAATGATTATCTGTAAGGGAAAAAAAGTGTTGAGGGAAAGGAGAAGAGAAGCAAGTTCATGAATGCATGCATATTTGTGCATGACCTTATCAATACACTGTATGTTTCTTTAGGATGGAAACTATGTTTTTGTCTAATTTTCCCAGCTTTGTGCTTTGAGCACTTGTTCAGTCATGTCTAAATCTTCTTGACAAATTCATGGGGTATTTTTGGAAAAGGTGCTGGCTGTAGTGTGCCCCCATTTTCTACTCTAGTGTGCCCCCATTTTACAGATGAGGAATTGAGCAAATAGAGGTTAAAAGACTTGTCCAGGGTCACATACAACTATTAAGTAAGGTTATATTTGAAATCAGGTCTTCCTGACTGCAGTTCCAGAGCTCTATCTATTGTGCCTTTCTTGAGGATATAGTAGCTGCTTAACAAGTACTTCATTGCATTGGATTGTCAAGGAGGTTGAATGATTACAGATCATTTGTGTGAAGTATCCTCAGAGACCACATGGTTCAACTCATTCATTCTACAGATGAGGAGAGAAGTTAAGGAGAAGTGGTCCCACAGATAGTATCAGAGGAGAATTTGAACCTAGAACCTTTGTCTTCAGAGCCAGCATTTTTACTTTTCTATTCAATCAGAAGGCAAGTTTCCTGAAACTAGAAAAGAATAACACCCCAAAAAGAAGGGAAAAAATTGTTTCCTCTGATTCTTAGATACCCATAGTAGAAACAGGTTCTCTTAGGTGGTGCAGTGAAGAAATTTCTGTGTTTGGATTCAGAGGGACCCCAAAAAGGTTGGGGTTCCAAACTGGCATCACAAGGTATCTCAAAAGAATTTGCAGACTTGGACCCATTTGCAAAGTTTATTATAATTGTAATGCCAGTTAAAGTGGGCTAAATTCCAAAAGAAATTAGCAAAGAACCAGGGGCAAGAAAAATAAATTTATAGGGAAAATATAGGTGCTTCATGTCACTGATACATTAATTTTATGGCTTAGAGGTGGAGTTGAGGAGTGGTCTGGTTATGACTTTGTGTGCAGGTGCAATACCCATAATTCTCTGGGCAAATCTCAAGGGGGGAAATCTTCCAAATGTGTGGTTTTAGGCTTGAAATGTCTCTAGGTCAAATGGTGGAGACTCAATTTTGTTCTGTGTCTGTGTGACCTCATTATTGTTGCTCAAACGACTTAGAAACTCTGTAATCACTGACCAACAGGATGTTATCTGGCAGTCAACAATGTTTGCAGCCATAGCATCCTGGTCATATAGAGTAAATTGGGGCAGAATAACCTGGGGGAAGAAATATATCATTTCCAGCTACCTTACTCCCAAGGCCAGGTGGCTTCAGGGTCACTGCTACATCTTTTTAGGAGCTGTACCACATCAGTTGGACCTAGAGTCAGGAAGATCTGAATTCAAATATTAGTTGTGTGAGCTGGAGAAAGTCACTTAACTTGTTTACCTCAGTTTCCTCATCTATTAAATGGGGATTATAATAGTAAATACCTTTGTTGTGAAGACCAAAAAGTAATTATAAAGTGCTTAACACAGTTCCTGGTACACAGTAAGTTCTATACAACTGTAAGTTGCTATTATTAATATTATTATTTTTATGTAAGTATTGTTATTTGATATACTCTAATCAGTGCAGTTTTATTTTCTTCCAACTTTACCCTGCTTCCCATTCCTCATTTGATTTTAAAGAATAGTGATGAGAAGACACAGGTAGTATTTAAATACAATAATCAAAATCTAGAACAGGAAGGAAACTTAGAATCATTTAGTCCAGGCTTACAGGTGAATAAAATGAGGCTCCAAGACTTTGCCTAGATGATCAATATTCAAATCCCTGTCTTCATCCTTCATTGAAGATAAAAGCAGATGGGATTCTTTTAGCATAGATTTGATCCTACTGAATGTAGGGAAATAAATTAAGTACTAAGACAAGTATTCATCTAGGTTCACTGTTTAGTCAAGTAGCAGTGAACAAGCCTTTTCTTGAGTTTGGGCCTCTGGGTTATTTTGAAATAATCACAATACCCTCAATGTGCTTTATTACATTACAGCAGTATTTTATTGAAACCAAGGAAGAAAGGAACTGTCACATTAGTCTCAATCTACTTAATGTATCTCCACATCTAATCTATTTCCATGAATTTTTTTCAAGAAAAAAGGTGGAAGTAAGATTTCTGTCTAGGTCTGCCTGACACACACATGGTTTCAGGAAACTCCTTTAGTGTTACACTACTTTTTCTCTGCAAAACAGGAATTATTTCTATTCTGGTTAGAAACCCTTAGTATCTTCCCCTTTCAGATTAATTCTTTTGTGAAGATAAACTGGGCCATCTTTTACCTCAATTCTTACCTGGCCTTTAGTTACTAAATGGCTATTGCCTCTGATAAATTGAGACATTTGAAAGACTTTACCTTAAAAAGGTCAAGGTCTCCCACCACATCAGAAACCATTGGTCGTTGAACTAACCTATATCTTACCACTGAACTCAGATGACTCTGAAGGAGAGATCTAGATTGATGATTTTGCATAGTCCTGCCTCACTTAAATTCAAATACACTTGCAAATCAAGACATCACTCTCTTGATGTCTTTGGTCTTTTTTAAGAACGAATAAATAACTTTTTTTTTTCCTTAAGGGCTGTTGGGTAGCTTACTGGATAGAGCCCTAGACCTGGAGTCAGGAAGACAAATCTTCCTGAGTTCAAAACTTCAAGACACTTACTAGCTGTATAATCCCAAGCAAGTCACTTTGATGAAACTTACTCTATTCCCTGACAAGAAGAAGTCCAACCAGCTATTATCAGATAAAATAAATTCCCAGACTATCCTGTTTGTACAGAGCGATTGTAAGGGTGAAACTCTTTTGCCTACCCCTCAAATCTCTGTGCAACTTTAAACAACCTTTGAGATATTGATTAGCACATCTTTTGATAGGTCTGGGACTGATCTGCTAGGTGCATTACATCTGATTCTTTGATCCTCCCTCTGAGTTTCAGTCTTTACTTCTCTAAGAAACCTCACAGCTGTATTCTCCCTATTAAAAAGATAGGTTTATGATGAAGATCTTTGCTAAGTTGTTTTCAAGACTAAGCCCACTATGTGATCTCTCTCTGTCTCTCTGTCTCTCTCTCTTTCTCTCTCTCTCTCTCCTCTCTCTCTCTTTTCTCTCTCTCTTCTCTCTCTCTCTCTCTCTCTCTCTCTCTGTGTCTCTCTCTGTGTCTCTGTCTCTCTCTTTCACTCTCTCTTTCTGTCTCTCTCTCCCTTTCTCTCTCTCTCCTTTCACTCTCTCTCTCTCTCTCTTCCTTTCTCTCTCTCTCTGTCTCTGTCTCTCTATCTATCTATCTATTTTTCTCTCTCTCTCTTTTCTCATAGTACCTTTGCTCTAATGGCATCTTTCTCCTTACTCTAGGTAACTCTGATTAGTCTGCTAAACTCCTCTGCCAGTCAATGACTTACTCCCACCACATGGAGTATTTCCTTTCTCCTCGTTAATTCTTATTTCTCCTAAGGAACTTGTCTTTCATATGCTCTCCCACTCTATTTCATGTTTGCCATTCCTGATATATATATTGTATCCCTTTATTTTATCTGTAACCCATTCCCCTAAATAAATCTACTTTTTGCCAAGAGAATAGCCATTGTAAATTTGTCACATGTTTATTTCAAACTAGTAATTGCTACCCTGACCATATCAACTTCACCCTGTTTGTCACAGTTTCTTATAACTGTAAAATGAGCTAAAGATTGAAATGGCAAAACACTCCAGTATCTTTGCCAAGAAAATCTCAAATGGGATCACAAAGACTCAGATTTGATTGAAAACAAAAGAACATTTTTCCCCTTAATAATTCTGAACATTTTCTCACTTTTTGAAAATATTATTTATATAACACTTTTAAGTTTGCAAAGTACTTTACACACAGTATCTTATTTGATACTTTCAGAAAATAAAACCCCAAAATTATGTGAGGTAGGTGTTATTATTCCTATTTTACAAATGAGGAAAATGATTCTAAATTAGGTTAAGTGATTTGCTAAAGAACACATAACTCATAAGTGACAGAGGCAGAACTGAAGAAGGATTTGACTCAGGTCTTTTTGACTCAAAGTCTAACACTTAAGCCACTATTTAAAGTTGACTTTAAGTTACCTAGCTGTTTACAATCATTTTATTAAATATAATTATGTTATTAAATCTCAACATTGTTAGTAAACAAAATATCAATACCCTAAGAATAATTGAACATTTTTTAATGGGTCAAAATATCCTGGAAGATCCTTAATCTTCTCTCAGAACATTAAACCATGTTTTGTATCATTCATACTGGTCATTCTCATGCTTACTTTTGTTTTGGTGCTACCAATGTAGCTTCTATTTTTTTTGCTTCTAATTCCACAATATTTAGAAGAGAAAACAATGCCATTATTTTTATCTTTTTTCTATTCCTCTATTCCTTTCTATTGAGGAGGTCCTAATTAGAACCATACAATCTATAACTGTGAAAAGAATTTTATGGTATAATTTGGTTCAATCTGTGAGCTTCTGAATCATCTAGGACAGAATTATTTTTTCTTGAAGATTTCCCAATACAGAAACTCTAAAACTTCCCCAGAAACCAGATAATCCAGTAGGATTATCTCCTGCCACTAACATAACAAAAAAAAATTACTCACAAACCAGAAGGGCTTTAGTCTATCCCCAAATCTTCAACTTACTAAATGATTAACACTGTAAAAACTGTTCATTCTGTCTAGAGTTCTATTTTCTTCTCTATAAAGGTAAGAGATTAGGCTAGATATTGTCTAAAGTTCTTTCTAACTCTGATAGTATGATTTCTGGAAAGTTAAAACCCACTTTCATTCAGTCACTTTCAGTTAGAAACAACCACTCAGAAAACACACACAAAAAAAACATTTTTGTGCTGAAAAATATTAATTAGATCCTTGTTCTATAGGCTAAATGCTCTCAACTTTTATTTGAGTCTCATGAAGTCTCTTTTCTTTTCCTTTATTGATTTTATCAACATTCTTTATAGTACTTCTACCTTTGAAAAAGAACTAAAATTTGACATCACTGCCTATTGCCTGACTTACATAGGGTATCTTCGTAAAACGATTTTCCAGTTTTTGAATGTCACATTCCTTTTTCAACCCCAAATTGGTTGGCTTTTTGAGCAATAATACCACATTGATGATTCATGGTCAGTTGTAGAGTCAACTATGACTCACATTGTTAATTCTTCTAATTCCTATGAGAAGGAGGAATGGTGATTATTGAAGAAATAGGAAAAGAAATAGGATCAAGAATGAAAAGATATGATAAAAGTCCATCAGAAGAAAGATGAAAATGGAACCCAAAGAAGACCAAAAGTACCAAATCAGAAGACTTTTACCCCTGGATTTGTCCTTTCTTTGGGCTACTCTTTAAGAATTGCTCTCGTTAATTTACTCGTTTCATCACTTTCCATTATTACATTTTACCTGCATGGTTATTTGATAAAATGAGCAAGGAGTTTTTTTCCCTCAACTGCCATGTTGAATTTGAGTGCGAGAGTTTGACATCTGGTGGCAGCCATGAGAGCTGTCATTCTCTGCTGTAGTTTGGGGCCTGAATGCTTTGCAGAGACAGCAGACCAATGAGATTGCAGTTCAGGGCTCAAATGGAATCATTTCTTAATGTTTATATGACTAAAAATTGGCATTATTGGTTTTGAAGGGATTGCCCATTGGAGCCCTAACACTGATACAGATGCTCAGTTTGGTTATCCTAGTCAGGGGGGGAAAGGCAGATTGGCAGCAAAAGCATCATTGAGCCTTCTCTGATAAGATCTTGAAATAAGGAGAATAGGGTTCTTTGCTAGGCTTCTTCATTCACCTCAGGAAAATCTTGGAAGAATTTGGCAAATTGGAAGGAATTTTGTGTCATTTGAGAGGAATCTGTGGCAAAAATGTCTCAGCAAAGTTCAAATATGCTTCCTTAGACAAAGACAATCTGCTTTGATCTTCTGTCTCAAGTACCAAAATCCCTGATCAAGTTGGAGTGAGTGAATAAAGAAAGGAACATCTGCAAAGTTTTCCTTTCTAAAAGAGAAAAAAAAATGGATTCCTTGAAGATTGTGGCAGATCTACAAAGGAACTCCTCTCTAGTCCTTTTATGACAACTATCTCAGAAAAACAAAAGCATGTAACTTGAAATATATCATTCTTAAGAATTCTACATGCAAAAAAAAAAAAAAGCTTCCAGATTTTTTTCTCCATTATCTTCTCCCTTAGTGATACTTATCTGTACTGTATCTCTTTAGAAGCATATTCCCTTCCTTCCAAGGTGAAAATTTACATATCCACAATACTTCAATGTATTTATAACCCTTTTCCATATGTATATGTTCCTCCCACTGGTAGCCATGATCTATCTTTGTCTCCTTAGCCTGTGAGCTTTTGATTCACGTTCTTCCATAGATAACAGGATTGATCTAACTTGCTGGAAAACTTCCTTTACACCTTTGTAGATTTATGAACAACAGTGCAATATTCAGCAAATATCCATTCATTACCTCTTGCTTTTGCCACATGACTGAATCTTTTTCTTTTCTAGTTGTATATTTCCTCAGAGAGAACCTTAACTCCATTTTGAAAATTAAAGTAATTATTAGAAATGTTCTAGAGCTTCACATACATCCTTGTATTGCTCTTTGGTAGTTTGCAATTCTGATTTCTCAGAGACTGTGGTATTCCAGGTTTCACAACCATACAACAGTTAATAAAATTTGTGCTGAAAAGATGAGTTTTTGTGCCTAAGAGCATTTTATTTAAAAACCATTCTCCAGTTTGTCAAACACAATTCAGCCTGCTCTCTTTCTCTTATTCAGTTTATATGAATCACTGTCCTAAGATATGTATAATAGTGTAACACCAGGGAAACAGCCAAGGCCTGCAGACCCTGGCACAAAAAATGTGCCCCTGCTACCCCATGAGCAGAGCTCAGGGAAAAGGCAAAAAACATCACCCCCAAAATGTGCCCACAGAGGCAGCCCTTTTTGTAGTGGCTAGAAACTGGAAATTGAATAGATGTCCTTCAATTGGAGAATGGCTGAATAAATTATGGTATATGAATATTATGGAATATTATTGTTCTGTAAGAAATGACCAGCAAGATGATTTCAGAGAGGCCTGGAGAGACTTACATGAACTGATGCTGAGTGAAATGAGCAGAACCAGGAGATCATTATACACGGCAACAACAGTACTATATGACAATTAATTCTGATGGACATGGCTCTCTTCAACAATGAAATGTTTCAAACCAGTTCCAATTGTTCACTGAAGAAAGCCATATACACCCAGAGAGAGGGATGGGAAATGTGGACCACAACATAACATTCTCATACTCCTTGATTGATGTTTGCTTACATTGTGTTTCCTTTATCTGATATATCGTTTGTGTAGATAAGATTTTTCTTGCACAACAATGATAAGTTTGGAAATATGTATACATATATTCGATTTGCCAATATTTTAACATAATTAACATGTAGTGGATATCCTGCCATCTAGGGAAGGGGTGGGGAAGTTGGGGGGAAAAAAATTGTAACGGAAAGCTATGTAAGGGTTATTGTTGAAGAATTACCCACACATATGTTATGCAAATAAAATAATATTTAAAAAAAAATGTGCCCACAGAAAGTCATTAAGGTGTCAGGGAGAATGAAGACACAAGGTCAGAAGGGGACAACAATGTCAAAACCCCCCAAAAAACAAACAGGAAGGAGTCTCAAGTCCAGAAAGAACTCGGGGAAAACCTCAAAAGGATGGACTCTGGATGCAGACTGAAGCATATTTTTATTTTATCCTTTCATGTTGTTTTTTCTTCCTTTTGATCTGCTTCTTCTTTTACACCTATGATTGATATGGAAATATATTTTCCATGGTTGCTCATGTATAATCTATATCAAATTGCTTATCATTTTTAGAAGAGGGGAGGGAAGATGGAAGGAAGAAAAATTTAGAGTTCAAAACTGTCTTAACATGTTATTGGGAACTAAAATAAAATACTATTTTAAGTAAATAATGGATCTCTTAGAAAAGGCCCTGAAGTGCTCTGAGACTTAATGCAATAAACAGAAGTTCCTGGGAGACCTTACCATTATGATCTGAGGGTCAGGATAGAGGCAGAGTTAGCAAGGCTGGGACCTTCTTGATAAGAAAGACTTTTACATTTTTATCATATTCAAAAAAGTAAAACTAATTCTTAGTTCAAAGGTTATACAATAACCTTTGTATATAAATAGCATATAAATATACTATTTGCTCTTCCCCCACTTCCACCCCAATCCTAGTTAGAAGAAATATTTTTTTCCATTTTTAATTTTTTTCAAGACAATTTCCATAATAGTAGCTAACACCTTTGGTAAGTATGCATTTCATTTTTAATATTGTGCTTGGTCTCAGGACCATTGAACAGAAAAATAAATGTCTGTGGATGAATTTGTCAAGGCATTTTAATGTAAGCCCAAGCGACTTCTTGTTAGAGTAGTCATTGGGCTTACACTTTGCTCTACTGATCAAGTGCTTTATAGTGATCAACAGTAAAGACAGCATAATTGTATATTATCTTCATCTTTCATTCAATTGGTTCTTTAAAAATGTGGTCTACTAAAAAAAAATGTGGTTTCCTGAAAACATGCCTATTTTCTCCTCATTTCATTCTTGCCATTTTCCATCTGCAGTGTTGCTATACCCTCTGGACCATCACACATCTGGAAACCAATCTTAGAGAATTAAATTCACTCAGCTTGGGAATCCACTTCTTTCCTGGAACATACACTATCCTGATTGATGATGACCTAAATAAAAACTCTTATGGGCCACTGCCCATTCTGTTTTGCTGATCTCAGGTGTGTTTCACATTGGACCCCATCCATCTTCCTGTGTTACGTATTTCCCATGGCTTTCCATTTTTTGCTTTGAAAACCATAATCAAATCAATACTGCCACTGCTAATGGAAAGGTCACCAATTCTGCTTGGTTGCCATTAAGCATCCTTGTGACTTCCTAGACCAAACATCCCTGTTAGCCATTAGTTCCTTTGCTTTCTCAAATTAGAAGATATGTTCCTCAAAAGCAGGGATTTCTCACTTTTATATTTGCATCTCTAGCTTTTGATGGAATGCTTTATACATAGTAAGCACTCAAATGCATTATCATTTATTCATTTATCATATTTTTTATTAAGAATACCCTAGACATTTATGTAGAACATTCTCATAAAGAATTTATAAAATAACAATGAAGATATAGAAATTAGTAGTTACTGATAAGGTCTCAATCACCCTTCTGCATATTAATATTATGCTTGATATTTTCTATTCTTTTGGTATCTTCTCCTTCTTAAGATATCTTGTGAAATGATACCCCAGTATTTTCAAAATTCTGCTTCCGTCATTGAAGATTTCTTTGTATTTACTATGACCCACTTGATATGGGAAAGAGTCAGGACAACATTCAGAAGAGCTGTGTTCAGACACTTTTAGTTAAGAATGAGATGAAATTAAAGTAAGGGCATCTCATCAATTGGGGAATGGCGTGATAAATTGTAGTATGTGTTTGTGATGGAATATTATTGTTTTATGTGAAATGTTGAGCAGGATGCTCTCAGGAAAAAAAACAAAACAAAACCTGGAAAGTCCTCCATGGAATCAACCAAAATTAAATGTACTGTTTACAAATTAATACCAATGTTCTGGGATGACCAGCTGTGAAAGACTTTGTTATGCTGAGTAGTACAATCATCCATGACTGCTCTAAAAGATTTATGATGAAAAATTCTATCCATACCCAAAGAAGGAACTGATTGTGTCTAAATACAGATTGAAACATTCTCTCTTTTTCTCTCTTTTTAACTTAATATTTCTTGAGGGTTTTTATTTTCCCTAGGATGGGAGATCTATTTGTTTCTTTCACAACTTGGCATTTATGGAAATGTTTTGCATTACTTCACATGTGTTTTTAATTGTGGGTGGGGATAAGGAAGAGAACCTAAAACTTGAACATTTTTAAAATTTTTTTTTCATTTTTAATGTAATGAGGGAGAAATATTAAATGAATATAAATAAACAGAAATAGCAAAGTGAGGGCATCTTCCCCTTATTGTCCATTCATCCTCTTTATTATTTCAAGTCTAGTGATTTCTTTGGTATAATTTGTAATTATAATACCTTCTTTTTTTCCTAGATTTTCTTTAACCTACTTCTCTGCTCTTAATGGTTGGAGGCTAAATTGTATCTTCAGCATTCTGAGCTGCATGTCAGATTTTATTTAAAAAATATTGTGATCTTCCCTAATTGATAAATGATCAAAGCATATGAGCAGGGAGTTTTCATATAAAGAAATTAAAGCTATCGATATAAATATGAAAAGTAAAATGTTCCATCTCTCACCTATTAGATTGACTAAGATGACAGGAAAAGATAATGATAAGTGTTGAAGATGATGTGAGAAAACTGGGACACTAATGCATTGTTGGTAGAGTTGTGAAGTGATCCAACTATTTGGGAAAGTAATTTGGAATTTTGCCCAAAGAGCTATCAAACTTATGAAAAGTTTCCTAAAATACTGACATCTTGGATGGATTCATATAGGTAGTTTTCTAACTGATAACTTTGTTATTAAGTCATTTTTCAGGCACTTCTGATTGCTTATAATCCCATTTGGGATTTTCTTGGCAAAGAAACTAGAATGATTTATCATTTCATTCTTCAATTCATTTTTATAGATGAGGAGCTCAGGCAAATAGGATTAAGTGGCTTGCCCAGTGTCACACAGCTAAGTGTCTGAGGCCAGATTTTTTTTAAATAATAGCTTTTTATTTTCAAAATACATGCAAAGAGAGTTTTCAACATTCACCCTTGCAAAACCTTGTGTTACAAATTTTTCTCCCTTCCTTCCCCCCATCTTCCTCCCCTAGACAGCAAGTAATCCAATATAGGTTAAACATGTATAATTCTTCTAAACATATTTCCACATTTATCATGCTGGACAAGAAAATCAGATTAAAGAGGAAAAAATGAGAAAGAAAAAAGAAGTTTCTTCTAATTCTATCCAAGGCTTTCCAGACAAGTATTAGGAATATAGTGATAATAAACAATAATAATAATAATAGCCTTTATAACATGTTTTAAATTTTTCAAAGCATTTCACAAATGTTATCTCATCTTTTATATTCACAACAACCCTGGGAAGCAAGTGTTATTATTATCCCTAATTTACAGATGAGGAAATTGAGACAAAGGTTACATGACTTGCCTAAGATCACACAATATCCGAAATAAGATTCAAACCAAGGACTTCCTAACTTCACAACAAGCGTTCTATCCACTATAATACCTAACTGGCTTTACACAGAATTGTCCCTCCCCTCAAGAAACACATATTCTAATATGGTAATAGAACATGCACACAGAAAAATAAAAGCAAGGTTTTGAAAAGGAAGAAACAAAAATTGGAGTTGTCTAAGAATGTTCCGTGATGGAAGCAGCACCTGAATTGAACTTTGAGGGAAGGAAAGGATTCCTACAGATGAAGCTAAGGAAAGGAGTCCATTGGGAACACAGCTCCACTTAATTTATTTTTATTTCCAGTTCTGCTACTTCTTTTTTATTCCTTTATACACTTTATCTGTATTGGGCTAATCATCTTTAATTATCAAGATATTTTACCCCAAGATGCTCATCCTTCTCCTTTAGATTCCTATAGTTCATGTTCTAAGCAAACTATTTTATATACTTTAGATAATTTGGATAGTGAGTCATGGTATGTAAGACTATTCAACAGCCAGGTGCAATTTTCCTTTTTTCCCCCACCCATCCTGTTTTTCTCATTTAGCATCTAGAGTGAGCCAAGACTCTAGGTGTTTCTACCTACAATGTATGCTGGCTCTCTGACTCTGGCCTTATTTCTAATCCCCTTAAACTATCCTATTGGCTGCGACTATATTTCACAATGAGACACTTGTACAATTTACTTCACTTTAATAAACTGTTCAATTCTCCCAAATCTTTCTCTCAAGCTCTTACACCTGGTCAGGCAAATCAGATTGCTGACTCACTCAGAGAAAATGAATACCAGAACCTATATTTGCTAATGATTAACAGCAGTTCTAGTAGAGTGGGATAAGTGTGAAAGGAGAGATTGGGACACTGACAATACTCCATAATGTTGCTGTGAGTTACTCAAACAATGAAGCTATAGGGTAAAGATGAGATATTTTAATTGGATCAGTTTGTCACATATATACAGAACCAATTGAAAAAGGTGATCAGGTCAAGGAAGGGCACCTAATAGACTGTTATGTGAGTAAAACTTTACAAGTATCTCATAGCTCCTAAAAACCTCCCTAGAAATAAGGTACTATTATTAACCTCAATTTATAGTTGAGGAAACTGAGGCAAATAGAATTAAAGAACTTTGCCAATATCACATAAGCACTAAATGTCTAAGGTTGTATCTGAACTCAAACAAAGGGGCTAAAAGTCTGAATTTGTGTGTTATAGTGGGAATGGACAGGAAGAAAAAAAATATGGGAAGCATTTTGGAGTAATAATTAATAGAGGTTAGTAACTGACAAAGATAGAGACAAAGGAGAAATAAGAACCAAAGATTATCCTACAGTGTTGGGAGAATAGGAATTCTATTAAAAATTTAAAATAATTAAAATTAAAAATAGCATGCATTATCATCTGCTTGGGGCAAATACTGTCTGGTGATCAAAGAATAGACTGTATTATCTCTTATAACTCTTACCAGCCATTAACCCTGAGGTAATAGAGGCAGCTAGATGGTACATCGAATAGTGTTAGGTTTGGAATCAGGAAGATTTGAGTTCAGATGCAATCTTAGACATTTAGTGACTATGTGAGATTGCCCAAGTTCTTTAATGTCTATTTGCCTCAGTTTCCCCAATTATAAATTGAGGATGATGATAGTACTTAATTCCTAGAGAGATTGTGAGGAGCTAATGAGATATTTCTAAAATGATTAGCACCCAGTAGATGATATGTAAATAATAATTATAATTATTAATAAAACATAAAATTTTATCATTGTAGGGAACTTCTAGAGTGAGGACTTGCTGTAAAAGTAGATGAAGGGATCACAGGCCTTCTATGACTTAATATTCACTAAATTTTAGGTAGTTGCCTGATATACACTGAAATTAAAGGACCTACATAGGGTCACATTACAAGTATCAGAGATCAAATCTGCACCAGGTTTTACAGACAATAAGATAAGAACTTCTCAGACCACTATTCTATCTGCTACATCATACTGCAAAAGGGGGGAAGAATGCTAGCTCTGTAGTCAGGAAATTCTGGGTTCAAATCTTACTAAAGCCTCCCACAGTATTGCACAAATAGAAGATATTTAATAAATGTTTATTTATTGATTAATTAATTATTAGCTGTGTGACCTTGGATACTCTCTCTTCCCTTCTCTGATTCTCAGTTTCCTCATCTGTAAAATGGGAATAATAATAGCTACTTCTCTGGATTGTTGGGAGACCCAATTAGGTAAAAAAAGAAATCTTTATACAATTATAAGTTCCTTAGGGGCTGGAGCTTTTTCATTTTTGATCTTGTATCTATGGCATTTTCATTAAAAGACAGCACTAAATAAATGTTTGAGTTTTTAAAACTGAATTGAATAGGGGATTTTTTGCTTCTCAATCAACAGTCATTTATTGAGTATATACTATATGCAAGGAACTATATATGATTACCACTGAAGATACAAAGAAAAGCAAAAACATTCTTCTTCTCTCAAGAACTTTAAATTGAAGTTTTTTTTTTTTTTTTTAAACAATTTCCCTTATTTTAGAAATTGAAAAAGAATCAAGTGATAGGTTTTGGCTCTGGCGATAACTTTATATTGAATACATTTCTGGTGATAAAGATTCAATGTCATATACTGGATTTGTTATATATTTTAACATAGTTAACGTGTATTGGACTACCTGCCATCTAGGAAAGGGGGTTAGGGGAAGAAGGGAAAAATTTGTACCAGAAAGCTTTGCAAGGATCAGTGTTGAAAAATTACTCATGCATATGTTTTGCAAATAAAAAGCTTTAATAAAAAATAGAATTTAAAAAAATTCATTGTTAGATCTCTCCATTTTCTCATTTTGTTGTTGAATAGGTCCAGCACTTTGTGACTCTGTTTGGAGTTTTCTTGGCAGAAATATTGGAGTGGTTTGCCATTTCCTTCTCCAGTTAATTTTACCGAAGAGGAAACTGAGGTAAACAGACTAAGTGGCTTGCCCAGTGTCACAGAACAAATAAGTGTTTGAGGCCATATTTGAACTCTTGACTCCAGGCCCTACACTCTGTCCATTGTGCACCCTGATGCTTGCTGATTATCTAATAGAAGATATTTTTGTGAATGAATTGAACCAAAGAACAGAGGGAAAAAAAGAAAAAGAAATTTGTACTTCCAATATATCTGGCAAGCTCCACAGTTCCCCATGACAGATGACTAAACTGCATAAGATTGAGGTAGTGGAAACTGGCATGTTTGAAGTTTTTTCCAGCCCATAGAACTAAAATAACTCAAGAAGAAAACCTCTTGAGTATCTGGTGGGAGTGTATAGATTCCTATTTTACCATGCTACTAATTCAACATTATCTCCATTTTACAGATGAGGAAGCTCAGAGATAGTTACCTAAAATGGTCTTATCAGGAAGCAATCTAAATCAAGATTTCACCCCAGGTCTTCCTGACTCTATCTATTCAATGTACTGGATGGTCTCTGAGAGTCAAGAGTGAAATGAATGACAGATTATAAAAAAGATAAAAAGGAAGGGGAACAATGATTTTCACAAAAGTTGCATCTCTGGTATATCTGATTCTTTGTTTGCAAATTTCATTCAATTTTATCACATATGTAGTATTCATTGTACTCCCCCAAAATAAGTTATTAATGTGAGCCACTACAGGTCACATGTCATTAATAGCCATAAAGGCCTCAGATCCAGTTTGTAACTAGTTAATTTGCTTTCTTAGACATTGCTTATACTTATATAGAAAGGTGTTTCCTTATTTCCAAATAAAAATTTTCTATCTTAAATAAAGGGACACTAGGTAAGTCTTTAGTGCCAGACCTGGATTTAGGAAGATTTATCTTCCTGAGTTCAAATCTAGCCTCAGATTGTACTAGATGTCTGACTCTGGGCAAGTCACTCGATCCTGCTTACCTCAGTTTTCTTATCTGTAAAATGAGCTGGAAAAAGAAATGACAAACTACTCCAATACCTTTGCCAAGAAAATCCCAAATGGGGTCACAAAAAGTCAGAAATGACTGAAAACCACTGAACAACAACAACAATCAAATTGTTGGAGAGTGAAGAGTCTGGAAAACCTGATTTCTGGGGATTTTAGTCTTGATATACCTCAATGTATTCAGACAGAGTCTGACAGAAAACAATTCTTATGTAAATCAGCATGATTCAAATGGGACATACCACCCACAGAATTGAAGATCTTAGAGTTGGAAAGGACCTCAAGAGATCATCTGATCACATCTGGCCAAAGAATCAGATCCCATCTGGAGCATGTCAGGACACATCCTGGGGTATTGTGTTTAGTTTCATAAGCCATATTTTAGTCAAGACATGGACAAGTGCAAGCTGAAATTTATTGGGGGAAGGGAATGATAAGGATATTCAGGTGACCCCAAATCATACTATAGATGCATTAAATGAAAGAAAATAAGAAAAATTGGTGAAGAGGGAGGGGAAATAACTGTCTTCTAGTATCCGAAGAGTTATCATATGAAAGAGAGATTTTACATATATAACGACCCAAAAGAAAACTATTAGGTTCCACCTTATTGGAAGTGTTCTACCAGAAGCTAATTGTTGTTTAATCATTTTTTAATCAGGTCCGACTACTTGTGACCCTTTGGGGGGTTTTCTTGCCAAAGATATTGAAATGGTTTGCCATTTCCTTCTCCAGTTCATTTAAGAGTTAAGAAAACTGAGGGAAAAAGTACAAAGTGATTTGCTGGTGAGTGTCTGAGGTCATATTTGAACTGGTATACAATTAGTTAATCTGGAAGATCCAGAAAATGTCTGCATGACTAAAGGGAGAAGGAAACAAGTGATTGCCTTTTACCTAGTCTAATAAACTGATTGGCACCATAGAATCCAAGGCCAAACCCTTCATCTTACATATGAGAAAACTGAACCCAAGAAAAGCTAATTGGTTCACATAATATCACACAGATAAGAAAATATAAAAGGAAGGATCTTCCAACCTTTTGACTATGCCTCATTGCCTCTGTTATCAAACTCCTAAAATTGTGCAAATAGAGTTGATGATAAAGATTTGCAGAAATTTGATCAGGGGTTCTTCATCTGGGGTCTAGAAACTTGGTTTTTAAAATACTTTGATATGTGAATTTTAATGTTTTTATATAACATAATTTAATATAATTATATAAATAATTTATATAATTTTTATATAATGATATTATTATATAATAATATATAAGTATTTTCTTTTACACATTTAAGACCTCCATTTTGAGAGAGTCCATAAGCTTCATCAGGATGACTAAGTGAACCATGAAACATGCTTTCCATACTGCAAATGTTGCTGAAATGTTTCATAACGCTGGCCTGATTAAAGTGAAGGCTCATGACACCTCTTGGAAAACCCATTTTTAGTTAAAATGGCCAAGGGAATAAGGAGGAGGACTTGGGAGCCCTACTAAAATTTGGCCTTCCAACTGAAAGGACACTATGTTCTAAGGCATTAAGTGTGGAGCTAGTTTGTGAGATTCCTGTTGAGAAAGGAAGTCTATTCACACATTCTCTACCACCTCATTTCCCTGAAGTTTGCCTGGAATGTTCTCCTCTGCGAGTCTCCTTTCCTTTTACCACGCTCACTAAACCCTTTCCCTATTATATGAATAATATGTAAGTTCCATTTTCCATGTTTATTAAGTTATTGCCAATAGTTTAATTAGACTGTGAATTCCCAGTGAGCAAGGACAACGCCTGTGCAATATACCATTACTCTTCAGTACTGGTGATCAGTCAGCACTTTGTCAGAGATTGATTCTTCTCCTTAGTGAGCTTAATATGGCTGAATTCTAACAAACATTTGGCCAAAGGCAAAAAAATAAGTCCCATTCAAGCAGAACCTTCTCCCCTATTTTACAGATGAGGAAACTGAGATCCATAGGGATTAAGGGACTTGAAGTCAAGTTCCTTACTGACTTGCCTAAAATCGAATTATTAAGCAGACACTCCATAAAAGTCTCTCAATGGTGAAACCAATTGTTCCCTAAAGAAACCTGGAGTGCATTTCACAACTCCTTCTGAAAAGCAACTCAGAAGTAATGGGCAGAGGTATTTCCCAGCAAGCCAATGATTCACTGGTTGTTTTTCTTTTGTCTGGTTCTTGTCAAGCTGCAACAATTCAGAAAATAGGAGAAGGGGCCAAATTCCCCAGATGCCTACAGCTATGACTGTTGTTGTTTGTCCTTCATTCTGGAAGAGGACTTTGACATTAAGGAAGTGATTCGTGACATGCAAGTGAATTGGATTTAAGTGAGGGAGGGCTGTACAAAGTCATCAACCTCACTTTATCCTCCGGAGCCATCTGGGGCCATTGGCAAGACATAGATCAGGATGACTATGGATGGAGAGGGAGACCTTGGCCTATTTAAGATGTTTTTCACAGGTCTCAGTTTGACTGAGGCAACTGCCCAATCAGTGTGTAAGACTGGGTGAGAAATGAGGCAGAGAATGGCTTCTTTTACCTGGTAAAAAAAAAAGGGGGGGAAGGATTTCTGGACCATACAGAAATAGTTGCTATTTACACTCAAGCTGAGCTAATCAGGGCCCAAATCAGGGCCTAAATAATGACCAATGGCCTGAGACCCTACTGCTGGCCAGTTAGTAAGAGTCAGAGTAATTTGGGTTTGAGGCATGGTCCTAAAGAAAGAAATCTAACCCATAAACCCCAAGAATTGTTGCAAAGTGATGAAAATTTACAATCCTTGAGGCAGAGTACCAAAGGCAGTCACAATCTCTCTCCCCTTTAGATGCCATTAGGAGTGATGGGGGATAGAAACAAAGATGAAATAGCTTATATTCAACTTGGGGGAAAGAAAGGCAGAAAAGGAGGGAGGAAGGGAGAGAGGAAGAAGAGGGGAAAAGGGGAGGGAGGTAGGAAGAAAGGAAAAAAAAAGCTGTGCTGCCCAACTGGACAATTCCAGTTGGGTCTCAAGTGGAACAATTCCTACTACTACTCTACTACCCACAGAGATTGTTGTCTGTCTTTTTTTTTTTTTTTTTTTTTTTTTGGTGAGACCATTGGAATTAAGTGACTTGCCCAGAAAGTGTTAGGTGTCTGAGGTCAGATTGGAACTCAGGACCTCCTACCTCCAGGGGTGATGCTCTATCCACTGCACCATCTAAGTGCCCCTCTCTTTTATTCTCAAAGAAGACCATAATATCAGGGAAATGATACCAAGACTATGACCATGTAAGAAGTCAAAGAAGTCTGCATGGGAAATATTTTCTTCTGGTTTCTGATTTATCCCACAAGCACAGAAGAGTGATACCAAGGAGACAGAGGGAATGCCTTTTTATTAGCATCAAGACACAGGATGGGGCAGACATGGTACTAGATTAAGGAAGATCTGAGTTCAAATTCTGGTTCTGCTTTTGGTGCTCCAGGCAACAAGATGCTAAACTGCAGAACAATGGTCCCTCTGCATTGCTCGAAAAAGTTATCTCATATGAAATCACTTATACTGATGAGTAAATTAGAGATCTGGCTAAAAATTAATTCTCTAAAAAGTTATAAAGATTTGGTATTAATTTCTCAAGTCAAGTTGTTATTTGTCTTTTGATCATTAAGCTAATTAGTGCATCTGCAGATTTTAAGATTTATTATGACTATTTGAAATAGGAACTAGCCACTTAATATGTCACATGATATTTACGAATCCCAATTCCTTTCTCCTTCCCCTTCAATATTCTCTCCCTAATTTTCAAAGAAAATACATAATTTTATGTACATTTTCCTTTAACACCACTTCATTCAAGGACTTGAACTGATTGTTATCAGGCTTTGTCAACTTGAAAATGAACGATTTAGTTAATTCTAAAAGAAGATGAATTTAAGAGGTATGAGTAGATGATAGTTTTTTAATTGCAGATACAATGGACCAATTAAAGAGACTGAAAAATGAACCCTACACATTCCAAGGATTATTATGAGAATCAAATAAGATCTTTGTAAAGCATTTAGCATAGTTCCTGGCAGATATTGTTGTTCAGTCATGTATGACTTTTCCTGACCCCATTTGGGTTTTTTTTTTTTTTTTGGCAATGATACTAGAGAGGTTTGCCATTTCTTTCTCTAGATTACTTTACAAATGAGGAAACTGAAGCAAATAGGATTAAGTGACATGCTCAGGGTCACACAGCTATAAGTATCAATGAGCCTTCTTGACGCTAGGCCCACATTCTATTCACTTAACTATGCTTAGTAAGCACTTAACAATTACTCATTGCCTTCCCTTCCCCTGAAGTGCTTTATGAACCTTAAAAGTTCTATCCAATCCAATAAACATTTATCAAGCTCACTTTACTTTCCGTCTGCTTCCTTCCAGGTTTCAACTTCAAGCAGCAAGATAGCCCTCCCAGGATAAGTTTCTTCTTTTTAAACTCAATCCTGATTGATATCACCTCCCTGGGCCTCCTCTCCCCTCAGACTGGAGAGGATACATAATAACTATATAAATACCAGCTATTAATACCCAAATTCTCTATTTCATCTAAAGATATTGTTTGGCAATGGCCATTAGAATATTTAATGAGCAGAATCCCAACTACTAAAACACAATTTTGCTTGAGAGAGGTATTTAATAAACACATTAAAGTACATAGCCATCCAGCCTTAATAATGAATTTAAAAAACTCAGTATCAGACTACAACATAATCAGTATATCAAAGATTTGTGGCTTCATCACTGGAAACTCACTCACTTCAAGGGAGTGAGTATATATTTTTTGCATTCCTTAGATTATATGTTTGTGATTTTGCGTGTGTATATGTATGTATATATATGTACATATATAAATACACACACACACACACATATATATATATACACAAAAATATCTATCTCTATATAATCAATTCATTACAGAGTTAAGTCTTCTTAAATGGTTGCTGAGATGGAAAAGCTAATGATGCTGATAGAAAAAAAGGTGACTTCCATCTGTTGGATTTCTTGGAGGCAACTCTCATGAAGAGAAAATGTGATTCTGGTGAGGGAAGAGAGGGATACTAAAAGGAAAAAAGTCCTTCCATACCTCCATCATAATAAGGAATAGGGTTCTGGAATTATCCAGGAAGACTTGTACCAAAGGCATCTGGTTCCCTCTCTTATTCTTTTATGTTTTTTTTTCCACTGGCATTTATCTCTTGGAACTTCTACAAGTGTCAGAGACAAGGGTACCATGGTGAACCAACTGACATAAAAGTTTATTTTGAAGTAAGATTATTTTGGTATATACTTACCAAAATAACATTGGATGTCTTTAAGAGAATTTCCTTCAACGTTTCAATAATTTAAGTTCTTTACTAATTTAATTTGCTCTTTTCCCCAACTTTTATGAATTAGTGAAACTTAACTGTTCTTCATGTGATCATTTTTAGTACACATAATCTATATCTTAAGTGTGGTTGTCATGATGCATACATTAACATTTCCTAACTACGGTCTAGCAAAGTAACTAACTAGACACCACTTGATTAAGGCCATAGGGGTGGCAAACTATGCCATTGTGGTTTCCCATTAGAGGAAATAAGACTTTTTATTAGAGAAAGTAGGAATTTGTATTTGTCCACAAAGTTTGTTTTTGTTTTTACTATCAAAGCTTCCCACTTCTTACCACCTAAAAATCTAAAACATTGACCTGATAGACAAAGTACCTTACAATATACTTCAATATAATCAATGGGGACAGATCAAATAGAACAAAATCTCAATTGAGGGCCCATCAATTGGGGTATTGAGGTTGGGAAGGTGGAGATCCACAAGTCTGGGATCCCAGCTGGTGTCGTGAGGTGTCTCAAAAGAATTTGCAGGCTTGAACCCATCTGCTAGTCATTACAAAGCAGACTGAATTATAAGGGAATTCAGTAGAGAAAGAGAAGCAAAGAAGATATTTTTAATTCAGCTTTCAATCATAGATGTGCTAATTCTATGGCTCAAACAAAGGAGTGGTCTCCAGAAGGAGTGGTTCTCAGTTGATCAGATCATTACTGACAAGATTACCAGTCAGCTATGAATTGGGGTGGTTTTATTCACTATTGTCTCAGGAGTTGGATCTGTGGGAGTTTCCTGAGGCCAGAAGCTATCTGGCTAAAAAAGTGGTCAGAATCAGACAGATTGGGTGGGGGAGTTTCCTGAGGCAGATTCCAAAGCTAGAAAGATTTCTAAGACTGACTTATTGCCCCCCAAGGTCAGGGAACCACAAAATCATATCACATCAGGGGAATGGCTGAATAACTTATGGTACATGAATGTTATGGAATATTATTGTTCTATAAGAAACGACCAACAAGATGATTTCAGAGAGGCCTGGAGAGACGTACATGAACTGATGCTGAGTGAAGGGAGTAGAACCAAGAGAACATTGTACACAGCCACAATAAGTTATGTGATGATCAACTATGACAGATTTGGTTCTTTTTAGCACTGAGGTGATTCAGGCTAATTCCAATAGACTTGTGATGGAGAGAGCCATCTGCATCCAGAGAGAGGATTGTGGGGAGTGAATGTGGATCACAGAATAGTATTTTTACCTTTTTTGTTGTTGTTTGCTTGCTTTTTATTTTTCTTTCTCATTTTTTTCCTTTTTGATCTGATTTTTCTTGTGCAGCATGATAAATGTGGAAATATGTTTAGAATTGCACATGTTTAACCTAAATTAAATTACTTGCTGTCTAGGGGATGGAGGGAAAAGGGGAAGGAGGGGAAAATTTTTGAAAGGCAAGGTTTTGCAACGGTGAATGTCAAAAACTATCTCTGCATGTATTTTGAGAAATAAAAAGCCATTATTATTTTTTAATTTAATCAAAAGGGCTTTAACCTGGAAAGGAAGGGGGAGGGAGAAATTATCAGTATAAATATACCAAATCAATCACCATAGAGAGTAACTATAATAGAGGAAGAAAAATAGCATTTGAAATAATTTGAAGGACACAGGAAAAAAAACCTAAGGAAAGATCCAGTGATAAAATTCATCATATCAGAGGTATAAATACACAAAATAAGGATAACAAGAAAGATGAACTAGATAAATTAGAAGTCCTGATGAGAGGCGGCACATTTGACCTCATATGTAATACTAGTATTTGATAGGATTAGACCTATGATCGAAATGCAGTTCTTGAAGGACATATCTTATTCAACTAAAATATGATAGGAAAAAGGGGGATGAGGGGAATATGCTATATTAAGAAGATATATACACAAATATATGATATATATGCACATATATGCATACATATGGGTATACTACAGAGAAGTATGTGAAGAACAATTAGGGAAGAGCAGCAGAGGCAAAAAGAGAAGAATTATTATAATCAGATTATCTACTACAGACCACTTGAACAGAAAAAGGAAATGGAAGAGCATTTTGAGTAATAGATCACAAGTATGGACATGTAATGGGAGAACTTAATTCATCCAAGTAACCTACTGGAGAACTCTTGCTGAAGGTGGAGAAGTTAACAATTTCTTGATTTGTGCTAAGGGATAAATTTGTTAAAAGATGTGCAAAGCAATAGGACAAAATTTACTCTTAATCTTCTTTCACCGTGGAAGGACTTAACACAGGGATAAACATTATGAAGACTTTGTGACAAAGTGACCAGTCCATCTTAGAATTTGTGTTAGAAAAGGAAAGACAAACCAGGAATATTCTGATGTGTACCTCAGATTCCAGAAGAAAATGTTTCAGAGTTAAGGGAAAGAATAGGTAGAAATCATGGGAAAACTCTCAAGAATGAAATTAGGCTTTAAAGACAAAAAAAGAAAGAATTCCAATGAAGAATAAAAATGGGGAGGAGGGGATTTTCTAAAGAGACTAATGTGTATCCACAGGATACTCACCAAACAACATAGATTTTTAAAACGTGTGCAGATGATAGAAATGAGGCAAAGCAGCTGAAAATGAATACAAAAGCATAGCTTAGTGTTGGGAAGAGTGTTGGGAATTCTAAGGACAAGAATAAATTGGGGCTGACAAAAGAAAAAGTTAAGAATAACAAAAAGGATGTGGATGTGGGTATGAGTGTGTGTGCACAGTGTTCTCACAAGCACATTTTAAAAGCTATCCTAGAGCAAGGAGATGATCTAGAAAATTAAATAGTGATTAGAAAAAGTCAGTCCTGGAGCAGCTAGGTAGCACAGTGGATAGAGAACCAGCCCTAAAGTCAGGAGGACCTGAGTTCAAATTTGGCCTCAAATACTTAACAGTTCCTAGCTGTGTGATCCTAGGCAAGTCATTTAACCCCAATTGCCTCAGCAAAAAGCAAAAGAAAGAAAGAAAGATAGAAAAAGCCAGTGTGAGCTAATCAAAAACAGTAGGTCAGTCCAGACTAGCCCCAATTCAAATTCTGAATGATCTGATAGATCAGTAGAATACTGCAGATATATAGAATACCTAAACTTTCAACAAAAGATTTTATCTCATGCTGTTTGTGTGTTAGTCAAGAGTATAATTAGGTGAATTTTGAACTAGTTGAGTGAACAGTTATGAAAACAGCTATTCATAGGTCAATATCAACTTGGAAAGAGATATCCAATGCAATCCCCAGTGATCTGTGCTTGTCCCTGTTCAATATGGCATTCTTGTTCTTTTTCTTGACTTGGATAAAGGTATAAATAGTTGTGTGCACAATAAAGCTAGGGGATGAGATAAGCAAAACACTGGATGTCAGAGTGAAGACCTATAAAAAGATCTTGGCAGGCTAAAACATTCAACCAAACCAAATAGGTTGAAATGTAATAGGAGACTGAGAAGGAATAGGGACTGGCCTATAGAGACCAGTCCTTAAAGAATGACCTTGTCTCATTCCAGTCAATCAAACATGTAGAAGCTCACCTTTTTGGGGTAATATGTAGCTAAGAGGCTAGTGCTATGTTTTTTTCTAACTGCTGCAGAGATGTAACTGATGATTCAGTTGCTGAATTGTGACTGCATGAATTTACAAAAGGAAAGATTCACACTTTCATTTCTCTCTCTCTCACACACACACACATACACAAACACACACACTCTCCCTCTCTCTCTCTCTCCCTGTGTCTCTCTCTCCCTCTGTCTTTCTCTCCCCCTGTCTCTCTCTCTCTGTCTCTCTCTCCCCCTCCCCCTTTCTTCTCCCCTTTCTCCCTCTCTCCTATCCCCTCTCCCCTTCTCTCTCCTCCTTTTCTCTCTGACTTACACACACACACACTCTCTCTCTCTCCTTTTATGGCTTTGAGGAGGCAGTACTACCTTGGCCAATTGGAAGAAAGATGAGCTGCCTGATCTCCTACTTGACTTAGGTGACTGAACATATGGCCATCTCAATCTCTGTGTTTGTTCTCTTTTGATGTTAGACAATGGCTTTTCAGAGAGTAGAGTGTCCAAAGGACTTCATAAAATTAGGTCCTGAGGACCCACAATAAGATGAATGTAGTCCACCAGAGGGTCAGTAGCTAACAACAGCATCAGTAGCAGGAGCAGAGACACACTGAGAATAAGGAGAAATAATCAGCAGAAGGAAAGAATTAACTATTCTTTATGACTCCTTGAGAAATTCCAGCTGTAGAATCAATAGAAGCATGGACCTAGGGTCTTAGCTGGGTTGCCTTCTTAAAAGGAAACCATATCTAAGGGAAATTTGGTGAGAATTGTGCTAAGAAGGGAAAGGACTTACAAACAAAAAAACTCTTTATTTCATGTGTTCTGTGTGCCTAATTACCTTTGTATTTTAAGTTTATTCTCCCCAAGAATTTTGCATGTGCAAGAGGATAACACTGCCCACATTTATTTTTCCTACATTGGAGATGTTTTGTGCTAATTATCCTGGTAGAACCTTCTCAGTAAACCCTTTTCTTCTAAAAACTAATCTAATTACCAGGTTAACTATTGACGGAGACCAAATTGGTGGGAACTCAAGAGCAATAGTAAAAGAACTACAACCCCTTTTGATTACCCCCCAGGATCCAAAGTAAAGGAATAACTATATCCTCTGGGACTCAAAACTTTTGTGTGAATGCAGATTGGGGAAAGTGGCTCCAGAGTAGGTAGAGGGAAAAAAATCTAAATTTTTATTCTCAGATTCAAAAACAATCAACTTTAGGAGTAAAATATACAGCCAGATAGCAATCTAATCAGAAAGCCAGGAGTTTTCATGGACCTCATGTTCAAATTAAGACAATAGTCTGATCTGTCAGTAAAGAAAACTAAGGCAATCTTTAACTCCACCAAGGAGCATAATATCCAAACCCTCAGAGGTGATAGTCTTACTGTACTATGTTGTGACCAGGCCAAATCTCATAGGAACAAAAGATCAGAGGGCCAAAAATTTACAGTTGGAAAGGACTTAAAGATCATCAAGGGTGATCCTTTCATTTTCAGATGAGGAAACTGAGATCCAGTGTTTATCCTAGGGTCCCCCAAGCAGTAAGAGGTAAGAAAAGATTTGTAGGTAAGCATTTTAGATCCCAAGATATAAATTCTGGAGTAGAAGAAAACTACACACAGTGCTATAACTAGGGCAAGTCAGCCAGTGTTTTGTTCCAAAACACCCAAATTTAGAGAGCACTGGAACTTAAACACCATTAATTAGCAAATAGAAATAACTTATCTTGCCACCAAGTCTTAAATAATTAGTTAAAATAGGAAAATATCAGGTGACACCCTGAAACCTTAGTAGCCACACAGCAGATAACAGCCTCAGTCTAACCCTGCCCTACTGACAATGCAAATTGTCCTCCCCAGGAATGTTCATTCAATGTCCTGGATTCTAACTCCTTCCCAGACGTACACAGTAGGTCAGTATCTCAGGGTCTTTATTACCCCTGCTCATTACCCAGCCAGAGTCTTGTGTTCAGGGATCTGAGCTTTCTTCAGTGTCTTTCCCTTCCTTTATCCAACTGAACTTCTGTTTTTAAACACAAATTTGAGCACAAATCTTGTGCTCTTTGTCATAAAATTTGGGGTGACTTTACCAGTTACTAGAATTGCTAGTTATAGCTCTGATAATGTAATATATTTGGAATTATAGCCCTGAACATGCCCATAACACTATGAGAGACCAGTGTGACCCTAGTAAAGTGGTAGCAATGATCATATAAAATTACAATTATCAGGGGAGAAGAAAGCTATGTAGGAAAAGTCATGAGATTTAGGGAAACTGAAGTAGCAAGCTAAGAATACTGAAGTTAATAATTATTTTTTATGGTAGTATTTGGAGTCTTCCACTTAAAAAAAAAAAAGAATTGTAGGGGCCTTGAGTAGAACTGAAATGTGCAGAGGCTGGTAATATAAGAAGACACAAACTGAATTTATGTATTGAATTTGAAAGATTGTTTTACTGAATCTCTATGCTATTCCAGAACAAAAACCTAATAAAAAATCTTTTGGGCAAATAAAAGAAAATGCCCAAGAGTCATTTGAGCTCTCTAAGAGAAAGGCATCATGAAGATTTAAGATATCATCATTATTGAATAAGCAGAGGCTTTCCTTGTACATTATGCTGAACTTTATGATTTGCATTCAGAAGCCTTTGGTTAGGAATCTGAGTGCAGTGTTTTAGAACAAATGGAAAAGCATTCAGTGTCAAGGCCACCAAGGGAACTTATGTGGAATAGACACATGAAAGATCCATACTATGTGTCCTAGTGGGTATGGGGTTGGTGTGGGTGAGATTGGAGTATTCAGAAAGGCTATTGTGTAGTTTCTTATTAGATGTGAATAACTTGTCTGATTATATACTTCTGAGTTCTTAAATGCCAGATGAAGAAACATATTATTGAGCAAAAAAGGGGTTTGTTCCCTGGGGTTTAGCTTCTAAAAGTTTGAGAAATCTTAGTATTGTTTTAAGGTATTAAAATCTAAAAGGGCACTAAGACTTTTTAGATGTGCTCAACATCTCTAGTCTAAAATTCTAGCCTCTGTGCATATACAGTCATCCCATCAGATCAAGATCTACTGAGCTTCCCCATATTCATGATCCACACTTATTATCACAGTTGAATGGGTCCCATAGCCATTAAATCATTAAGTACAATGGCTAAAAATAATAATAGTTAACATGTATACCCCATGTTAAGGTTTGCAAAACACTTTATATGTGTCACTTTATTTGATTCTCAGAAGAAAAAATGTGGTAGATATTATCCCTATTTTAAAATCAAAGAAGTGATTTTGTATCATAAAGCTGCTATATGTCTGAAGTAGGATTTGAACTAGGTCTTCTTAATTTCAAGTCCAGCATTTTTATTCATTGAATGACCTATCTTTTTTTTTTCAAATAATACCCTTTTTAAAATACACGCAAATATAACCCTCAATATTCACCCTCGCAAAACCTTATTTTCCATAGACAGCAAGTAATCCAATATATGTTAAACGTGCAATTCTCCTATATATATTTCTACATTTATCATGCTGCACAAGAAAAACCAGATCAAAAAAGAAAAAAGTGAGAAATAAAAAAAGCAAGCAAACAACAAAAAAGATGAAAATATAATGTAATGATCCATACTTCTCTTTCTGGATGAAGATGATTCTCCCCATCATAAGTCTATTAGAACTGGCCTAAATCACCTCATTGATGAAAAATGAAGTTCATCAGAGTTGATTATCACATAATCTTGTTGTTGTATACAATGTTCTTCTGGTTCTTCTCACTTCACTTAGCACCAGTTCATGTAAGTCTCTCCAATCACATCCACTATTTTACATATGAATTAAGTTGCATTGCTACAAAGATCCCTACATGAACAAGTGATACAAGAGCAGCCAAGCACTAATAGCTTCATGGGAAAATGGAGCTGAGAGGCATCTCAAAGAACATCTAATTCAATTCCTTCATTTTAATGGGAACTAAAACCCAAGGACATTGTGACCTTCCCAGGATCACACAGACTCCTATTTCAAGCAGTATTGAATTCTATTTTAAGAAAATAATATAGAAGATTCCTTGAAGTTGATTGTAATAGGATATAATATTTATGGAAATGCCCTGTTTGCTTTGAATTCTTTCACTGATTCGTTTAACACATATTGAAAGCTTATGATATACATAGTGTAATGGAATGAATTGAGTCAAGGAGATCTGTGTTCAAGTCCTGCCTCTGGCACAGTATTTGTGTGACCATGAGTAAATCATTTAGCCTCCCAATGCTCAAGGCAACTGTCAAAAAGTGTAATTTACAGAAGGTACTCAATTTGCATTAGTGGAGAATATTCTCTAACACCAGTGCAATTACAGATTTAGAGTTAAAAACATATATAATACTAAGTGAGACCTTGTTCAGGAGACACAAAAACCTAAGAAAGCATAATTTTTCTTTCAAGTGACCAATGTTCAACATTTTCTTTTCTTTATGAGTTAGAAATATTTTGTTTTCTTTTGAAGTAATGTTTTATACAACTTTACAGGCTTTTTCAGTGAGTATGGGGGAAGATGAGAATCTGGAACTCAAAATTTTAAAAATAAATGTAAAAAAATTGTTTTATATATAATAGGAGAGAAGGGGGGAGGGAGGAAAGGAGGACAGAAAGAGGAAGAACAGGAGAGGATGCCAGAGACTGAACCTTAAAACCATGACCCTTCTAACCTTCCCCCTTCCCCCCTTGCCAAAAGACTGAACCTTAACACCATGACCCTTTTCACCTTCCCCCTCCCCACCCTGACACAAATATCTGAATATCTAAGAACAACCACTGCATATTCCAGCATAGCCATGCAGAATGACACGCCTCAGGAAACCACAAGATATCATTGTTCTACTCCACCCTTGGGGCCCCTAACCTTTGACACCTGACCCCGACCCCTCATTTCAAAGTGTCACACCCCATCTGTCTTCTTGCTCAATGTGCTGTTACTGCATTGTGGTTATCTGCCTATATATACTCTGTGCAAACTCAATAAACTTGAGACATAGTCTACCGTAACCTAGAGTTGTCTCCTTCCTCTCTGCGATCCTGTCCCCAGACCTCTGTGTCTCCCCAGGCCATTCGGCCTTACGAGCTCTGCTCCCCCGGCTTATGTCCTGCTCGCTGACCCACGTTGATGACCTGCTGGTCAGGTCAACAGGAAGGGGAAGGAGAGAGGGAAAGGGAGAGAGAGAAAAGAGAGGCAAGAGCTTTATAATTTCAATTTTCTAGTGGATTGTCATCAGTAGTCTCCTGACTTAGAAAGTTCTGAAGCGTCATTAGGAAAAGATTTTAGAGTTTACATCTTAAAATTTCAGCCAGAGAACATGCAGATAGGCTGTTCATGCCAGGTAATGAAGTGTGAAGGTATAACTTGTACTTCACTAAATGTTACTGGCAGGATGTATATGTGTCCTCAGTCTTAGGACAGGATCACATTTTGGCAAATTGAAAAAATGACCAAATGTGAATTCCATTAAGTTGTTTCTTTATTAGCTGTTTGTGTTTGGATGATTAAATGGTCTTTTTCAAGATCATTCTGTGTCCCTCCACTGGGGGAAATAATTGCTTTTTCATACAGTTCCAAAAATCAAAAAATTTTTCAATGTAATTCTGTGGCCTGGGCCTAATGAAGAGCTAAAAAACTATTCTCCATGTAGAGGGCTCTCAGTTCATAAACTTTATTCCCAGCAAGAGATTTATGGACATACTGGGGAGAAATTCAACATGTGGAGTATCAGCAACTTATTAGGTAAATTCTTGCCATAGAACCCAATGAAGGCACAGTTTTCCTCATATTACCCAATTAGCATCTGTGCTGGGACAAAATAAGGTTATGATTCAAAGAGCTAGGTAGTCTCTGATGCTAGACATCAGTTTAGTCCATAAAGAAAAGCCTTTTTTCCATATTTGGCTTTTCCAGACAGACAGACAAATAGAAAGACAGATAGAAGACTTGAGCAGCAGCTCTGGGAAAATTTTTACCTTTCCTTTAAACAATTTGAAATGTGTTCCCACTCCCCCCCCCCAAGATTTTTCAGCTTGAAAACTTGATCATGTTATATATATATGGAACCATGGACAGCTGCCAGCTGTCCCTGGAACACCTGCTCAAAAACTATTTGCCAGTGAGAAGGTAGACACCAAAAGGCTGAAGTGAAGCCTTGGAGAGCTTGATATTTCACCTGTGTTTTTATTCATCCTATTTTGTCTGATGTCTTACCCCACTGAGATCACAAAGCACAGCGACTTCCAGTAGATAATCTGATCAAAGATACATATTGCTAAAATTACTTATTTCTTTTTTGTCTCAAATGTTACTTTAAGGTGGTTTCTTAGCACACTGAAAAATTTCAAATCAGTTCCCATTTATGGTACAGGGATTTAAAGTTTAACCAAGTATTTAAACAGAAAGATTTTAGCTTTTTATTTGACATCCATGTGTAGCTAGACTAAAGCAATAGTGGTAACTCTTCTTCCATTTAAGTGATTTCATTTTCTGCTTGGAGAATTCAGTTATATTAGCATCCAAAAATGATTGTGGAAGATGCACAATGTTCTCCACTGTCTAAAATGATGCAAAGGGGAATATTGAGCTTGGCAACCTTCCCTAAATGCATTCAGAATGCTTAATATGTTTAATCTTCACAACCTTCCATCCCCAAGGATTATGATTGCAAATGTTATCTCAAAGAAAAATTGTTTTCCCCATTTTCCTAGCTAATAACTTTTATTCAGTCATTTCTGGAATATCAGGATCATTTACTAATATATATGCCTTCAAAAATTCTCCCTTGTAACCAAGAAAAAATTGAACTAAATACAAATTTTTTTAAAAGTGATCTCATTTGATAGAATAT
>JAJPUD010004938.1:151626-177354 GCA_023553655.1 Myrmecobius fasciatus | reverse complement strand
GATAAGCCTTTAGTTAATTTGATAAGAAAAAGGAAAGAGGAAAATCAAATTGTTAGTCTCAAGAATGATAAGGGAGAACTTTCCTCCAATGAAGAGGAAATTAGAGCAATAATTAGGAGTTACTTTGCCCAACTTTATGCCAGTAAGTTTGATAATCTAAATGAAATGGAGGAATATCTACAAAAATATAGATTGCCCAGGTTAACAGAAGAGCATATAAATTATTTAAATAGCCCCATATCAGAAAAAGAAATAGAACAAGCCATTAACCAACTCCCTAAGAAAAAATCTCCAGGGCCAGATGGATTTACATGTGAATTCTACCAAACATTCAAAGAACAATTAATTCCAATACTACACAAACTATTTGAGAAAATAGGGACAGAAGGTATACTGCCAGAATCCTTCTATGAGACCGATATGTTGCTGATAGCTAAACCTGGTAGGGTAAAAACTGAGAAAGAAAACTATAGACCAATTTCCCTAATGAATATTGATGCAAAAATTTTAAATAAGATATTAGCAATGAGATTACAGAAAGTCATCCCCAGGATAGTACACTATGACCAAGTAGGATTTATACCAGGGATGCAGGGCTGGTTCAATATTAGGAAAACTATCAGCATAATTAATTATATTAATAACCAAATTAACAAAAACCATATGATTATCTCAATAGATGCAGAAAAAGCCTTTGACAAAATCCAACACCCTTTCCTATTAAAAACACTAGAGAGTATAGGAATAAATGGGCTTTTCCTTAAAATGATCAGCAGCATCTATTTAAAACCATCAGCAAGCATCATATGTAGTGGAGACAAACTAAAACCATTCCCCATAAGATCAGGAGTGAAACAAGGCTGCCCACTGTCACCATTACTATTTAATATTGTATTAGAAATGTTAGCTTTAGCAATAAGAGAAGAAAAAGAGATAAAAGGAATCAGAGTAGGTAATGAAGAAACCAAATTATCACTCTTTGCAGATGACATGATGGTATACTTAGAGAACCCTAGAGACTCAACTAAAAAACTACTAGAAACAATTCACAACTTTAGCAAAGTTGCAGGATTCAAAATTAATCCACATAAATCATCAGCATTTTTATATATTACCAACAAAGTTCAGCAGGAGGAGATACAAAAAGAAATTCCATTCCAAATAGCAGATGATAGGATAAAATATTTGGGAATCTATCTGCCAAGGAAAAGTCAGAAACTATACGAACTAAATTACAAAACACTTTCCACACAAATAGAATCAGACCTAATCAATTGGAAAAATATTAAGTGCTCATGGGTAGGCAGAGCAAACATAATAAAAATGACAATACTACCCAAACTAATCTACTTATTTAGTGCCATACCAATCAAACTCCCAAGAAATTATTTTACAGATCTAGAAAAAATAGTAGCAAAGTTCATTTGGAAGAACAAAAGGTCAAGGATTTCAAGGGGATTAATGAAAAAAAAGGCAGATGAAGGTGGCCTTGCTGTACCAGATCTAAAACTATATTATAAAGCAGCGGTCATCAAAACCGTTTGGTACTGGCTAAGAACTAGAGCAGTCGATCAGTGGCACAGGATAGGATATCAGGACAATTTAGGCAATAACCTTAACAATTTAGTATTCGATAAACCCAAAGACCCCAGCTTTTGGCATAAATACTCACTATTTGGCAAAAACTGCTGGGAAAATTGGAAACTAGTGTGGAAGAAATTAGGGCTTGACCAATACCTAACACCACATACCAAGATAAGATCTAAATGGGTTCATGATCTAGATATAAAGAGGGACTTTGTAAGCAAGTTAGAGGAACGTAATATAATTTATCTCTCAGACCTGTGGAGATGGAATAAATTTATGTCCAAAGAAGACCTGGAACTCCTAATTGAACACCAGATGGATAATTTTGATTATTTTAAGTTAAAAAGTTTCTGTACAAACAAAACAAATGCAGACAAGATTAGGAGGGAAGCATCAAATTGGGAAATCATCTTTACATTTAATGGTTCTGATAAAGGCCTCATTTCTAAAATTTATAGAGAATTGTCTCATATATATAAGAATTCAAGCCACTCTTCAATAGATAAGTGGTCAAGGGATATGAACAGACAATTTTCAGATGATGAAATTAAAACCATCTCTAGTCATATGAAAAGTTGCTCCAAATCACTATTGATCAGAGAAATGCAAATTAAGACAACTCTGAGATACCACTACACCCCTGTCAGATTGGCTAAAATGACAGGAAAAGATAACGATGAATGTTGGAGGGGATGTGGGAAAACTGGGACACTGATACATTGTTGGTGGAACTGTGAACGGATCCAACCATTCTGGAGAGCAACTTGGAACTATGCCCAAAAAGTTGTCAAACTGTGCATACCCTTTGACCCAGCAGTGTTTCTACTGGGCCTATATCCCAAAGAGATCTTAGAGGAGGGAAAGGGCCCCACATGTGCAAGAATGTTTGTGGCGGCCCTTTTTGTGGTGGCTAGAAACTGGAAACTGAAGGGATGCCCATCAATTGGAGAGTGGCTGAATAAATTATGGTATATGAATGTTATGGAATATTATTGCTCTGTAAGAAATGACCAGCAGGAAGATTTCAGAGAGGCCTGGAGAGACTTGCATGAACTGATGCTGAGTGAAACGAGCAGAACCAGGAGATCATCATACACAGCAACAACAGTATTACATGATGATCAATTCTGATGGACATGGCTCTCTGCAACAAAGAATTGTCTCAAACCAGTTCCAGTTGTTCACTGAAGAAAACCATATACACCCAGAGAGAGGGAAATGAAATATGGACTACAACATAACATTTTCATGATCTCTACTGACATTTGTTTGCATTGTGTTGCCTTTCTCTGATTCTTTTTTTTTTTCTTGTAGATAGGATTTTTCTTGCATAACTTCTCAAGCATTTCAACATTATTAGCATGTAGTGGACTTCCTGCCATCTAGGGGAGGGGAGGGGACTGGGGGTAAAATTTGTAATGGAAAGCTTTGTAAAGATCAATGTTGGGGAACTACCCATACATATGTTATACAAATAAAAAGCTTTAACAAAAAAAAATTAAAAATAAAAAAAAAATAAAAAAAAATAAAAAAAATAAAAAAATAAAAATAAAAAAAAATAATAATAATTTTTCAGCTATGCCTGACTTTTCATAACTCCAATGAGTTTCATTTTTCCTTTTTAAAAAAAAAATTTCAATAGCATTTTATTTTACAAAAACATGTAAAGATTATTTTTAAAACTTGTTTTTGTAAGATTTTGCATTCCATATTTTTTTTCTCTCCTTTACCTCACTCCCTCCCCCAAGGGAGCAAAGTAATCTAATATAGGTTAAATATGTGCAGTTCTTTTAAACATTTCCATATTCGTCATGTTGTGCAAGAAAAACCCAATCAAAAAAAGGAAAAATGTGAGAAAGAAAAAACAGTAAAAATACCATATTTTGATCCATATTCAGTCTCCATAGTTCTCTTTCTGGTTGCAGAGTGTGTTTGCCATCCCAAGTCTATTGAAATTGCCTTGAATCACTACATTGTTGAAGAGTCAATGATCCATCACAGTTGATCATCACATAATCTTGATATTACTGTGTACAAAATTCTTTTGGTTCTGCTCACTTAACTCACCATCAATTCATGTTTTTTTTTCTAAAAATCAGCCTACTCATCATTTCTTATATAGCAATAATATTCCATGATATTCATATACCATAACTTATTCAGCCACTTCCCAATTGATGGGCATCCACTCAATTTCCAGTTCATTGGGGGTTTTCTTAGCAGAGATGTATTTCATTCTTCAGCTCATTTTACAGAAGAAGAAACTGAGGCACACAAAATACCCAGGATCATAGAGCTATCAAGTCTTTGCTCCCAGATTTGAATTTAGGAAGATGATAAGTCTTCCTGAATCCAGACCCACTACTCTATCCATTGGGCCATCTAGCTTCCCCCTTAGAGCTTTGAAAAAATAGACTACATATTGTTCTGAATAACTTATTCTATGACTCTCCCCCATTCACGTGGATAATTGAGAATTGACTTCAGGGGGGAGAGAAACCAAGGAAGTATTTTAATAGGTATAAGAGATTTCAGTGAGGAAAATTCCTCTATCAAGGCAGACTACTATCTGCTAAGCAACTTGGAGTCTTAGAGAGTTGGCTTGGGGTACTGAAAGATTACGTGACTTGTCCAGAATCACACATGTGTCAGAAGTGGGCATCAGTAGGGACCACCTTAAACTCAAATCCTTCTGTCTTCAAGGCTAATTCTCTATTTTTCTATTCCATGCCGCAAATTTGCCTTTATTTATGAATAACAATAACAATAATAAAACAGGCAATTACATAGTTTAGGTTTAGGGTGAAAAAGCTCTTTTTAAATGTATAAATGTTCATGAACCTTACAACCTTGTGATGTAAAGTACTACAGTTCCCATTTTGATGGATGGGCAAATTAAGGCTGGAAGAAGTTAAGCAATTTGCCCAGTATCACACAGTTACTAAGCACCAAATGTGGGATTCAAATCTAGTTACTGGTGACTGTGAACCTAGCGTTGCCAGATTGACTGACTGTCTATAAAACTTATATCTGGGATACAGAAACAAGAGCTACTAGTATCTACTAAAATTGTTTCTCCTGCTGTCCAAGGATTTGGGTACATCTGATCAAAGGCAATGTGCAAATATGAAAAGGAATATATATTTAAAAGAATTACAGGATTCAAAATCTATATCTGGTAAGGCCTAACTTGAATCTGACTTAAATCTGCTAGAAAGAAAAGGAATATTTCCACTTACAGCTTTAAATAATGTGAATTTGCTAAAAGCAGCCATCTCATAGTGGAATAACAGGGTAGATACTGTATTCAATACATTCTTCCTCATCTAGAGAACTGGCAAAATATCTGGAAAATATCAGTCCTTGCATAGATATAGTGTACATTTATGAAGAAAATATCCTTTATTATCCCTATTTTAATACAGTTTGGTTATATTAGGGGTGTAGCATATAGAATACCAGAATCAAATCAAGAGAAATGCTGGAAAAAGAAATGGAAAAAATCAGAAGGTAAATCATTTATCCATCTACCCATTCATTGAATGTCTACTCTGTATAAATTAATGCATAGCAAAGAGAAGCATGAAGGGATTTCTTTCTGGAAAAGCATTCTTATACTCTCTTCCTCTTCCTTTCATCTACCTTTAGATTCTCTCTTCATCACTAACTCCCAATCCTTCCATGTCATCAGATGATTTCCTATACACTCAAATTAGTATATAGGAAAATCTTAGCCCTTACCATTGTCATTCTACTTTGTCTCCTTATTGTCTATCTCCTTTTCCTCCTTTCTATCCAATATTCTCTACCATCCCTACTCATGTCTAGTCCCTGTCCTCCCCTATCTCCTTCCACTCCAAAATAAAGATTAAACCAAGTAATGTTTTCAAAATATTAATTTCAATATCAGAAATAATTTATTATAATTTAATGTTTGACTTTTATTAATTATTAATATTAATAATTAGAATGATTTGAATATATTAGAAATTATATATAGGGCAGTGAGATGGCACAGTAGATAGAGCACTGGCTGTGAAGTCAGGAGTACCTAAGTTCAGTTCCAGTCTTGGAAACAACACTTACCAACTGCCTAACCTTGGGCAAGTCACTTAAACTCAACTGCCTTGAAAAACAAAGAAATAAACAAAGAAGAATTTATACATGATCTTTTCATTCCCTTAGCAAGCAATGGAAAAACAAACAACACTTTCTTACCAAAAAGGAAGAAGAAAATTGATAGAGATTGATAGACATTTTGAGAGACTATGATAATGAGTTAAAAACCTACAGAAATATTGTTGAACAAGGAGACATTACTATCCTCATAAACAGGAAAGCCTGGTATAATAGGAACATGTTACTAGATGTCTTTGGTATGACAAAGTGATTAATCTCCATGTGGAGCTTATAAAATAACTAAGATCCAAGAATAGAATTAAAAGGCCCTCCATGAGTGACATCCATATGAACTTAGCTCAATAGGTTCATTTGGATGTGGAACAGATGACTGAGTCATAATGATTTGGTTTGGGAAATGGAGGGGTTTACTATGGCAACACTAGGCTAAGTCTTTGACACTGGAAACTAAAGAAGAGCTATGTTTATGGCTGTCATAATTACTGATTAATACAGATTATATAAGGAAATAAATACTGAAGAAAACATCATTGCAGAATATAAAACATTAGAAATCCCAAATCCCTCTTAAGATATGAATTAGTGGCTAGCACCTATCAAATACAAGAATTGGAGTCTAGTTGGCAATGTTTTAGGAGGTGCAAAAAATCAATTATTATATGTTAATTTGCCATTGTCTAAGTCACTATGAGGCCAACAGAGATCCCTTTCTATTTGAACTCAACACCAATTGCCCAGATAATAATAGTCTTCAAAATATCTTAGAGAAATCAACAAAAAAAATTCTATTAGAATTAAAGAATCACACAGTATCATCTGCATAATCACATGGAAATAAGATTGATCTATAAAAAATTAAGGATGGTGTTTTAATATATGTCACTTTACCAAATATTCATAATCCCCAAGCTATATGCAACAATAAGCTTTCAAGATAATGAATAGTAATACCAAGCAGTACAAATTAAAGTC
Source organism: Myrmecobius fasciatus (assembly GCA_023553655.1). Classification (NCBI taxonomy): domain Eukaryota; kingdom Metazoa; phylum Chordata; class Mammalia; order Dasyuromorphia; family Myrmecobiidae; genus Myrmecobius; species Myrmecobius fasciatus. The sequence continues at coordinate 170,655 of JAJPUD010004938.1, read as the reverse complement.
ATATGAGGAAAGGATGAAGTACAAAGCATCCCCATAATCCTATGTGCTTTTAGAGTTTCCCTGAAAATGCTCTCAGTGAATTTAACTACATGAGCTTACATCCTAATTTTTTTTCAAATACAAAGCTATTTTTTTTATCATTTTCAGGGTATACCTTGTCAAATGCAAAGTTATTTTATTTTTAACTTAAGCTTTTTCTTCAAATACAAGATTATTTTATTTTAAAAGTTATTTTTCTCCAAACACAATGTTATTCTATTTTTAAGTTAAACTATTTTTTTCAAATATGGTTATTTTAAAGTTATTTTTAGTTTAAGTTGTTTTCTTCAAATCCATTATTTTATCCCATATCTGCAGTAAACAGAATTTCAGTATTAAAAAAATAATAAAATAGAGACTTGTAACTCAGACTATTTCTATATGTATTCCATCCAACAAGATTCAAACTAAATAATTACAATGATCATAAAGAAAAGGAATAAGAAGAAAGAGATGACTATAATCATAAAGATAATGATAGATTTTGATAATGCACCTAAGACCCAGCTTCAAACTCAGAAGATTTAGATTTAAATTGTACCTCTGAGAGTCCTAACCCATGTGCTCTTAGGCAAGTCATGTAACTTCCATCAGTTTCCATTTCCTCATTTGTAAAATGAGAGTCAAATTGTATCGTATGTTTTCTGAGGGTGTTCAGGTTAATTTTATCATCTTATATGGGTTGCCAATTTATGAAAGGTATCTCAAAATCTCATTTAATTTGCAAATTCACCAGTGAACTAGCTACTATATGTTTCACTCTTCCCAATTTATAGATGAGGAAACTGAAATTTAGAGGGAGTTAATTGTAGCCGTGGCCACACAGTAAACATCAGAAGTAGTATTTGAACTTTGGTCTTCCTAACTCTAAATTCAGTATTAAATCCCGTAAACTTCAGTTCTTCAGGAATTATGGTTAAAGAAAAGCGGCAGCTAAGTAAAGCCATAGTAAATGGAGGGCCAGACCTGTTGTCAAGAAAAATCATCTTCCTGGAGCAACTAGGTAGTGCAGTAGATAGAGCACCAGCCCTGAAGTCAGGAGGACTTGAGTTCAAATCTGGTCTCAGACACTTAACACTTCCTAGCTGTGTGACCCTGGGCAAGTCACTTAACCCCAATTGCCTCACCCCCCAAAAAAAAGAAAAAAGAAAACAAGAAAAAGAAAAAAGAAAGAAAGAAAAGAAAAGAAAAGAAAAATCATCTTCCTTAGTTCAAATCTGACAATAGCCACATGCCTCAGTTTCCTCATCTATAAAATGATCTGGAGAAGGAAATGCAAAATATTCCAGTTTCTTTTCCATGAGGACCCCAAATGGGATCACCAAAGTCAGAAATGACTGAAAAATGAACGAACAACAAAAATGGGAAAGGAATTCTCTCCCTTCCATCTATCCCTTAGTATTTTTCCCTTTTCCTCATCAGAGTTTCAAGACCTGGAGGTCACAGAAAAGAAAAAATTCCTCCCCTAACAAAGTATTTTAAGTGAAAGGAGTGGGTGCAAAAAAAATGCCAGGAACATTTAAAAATATATGTTAGACAAAGAACTGGAGGTTCCCTGGCACTAGAAGGGAGAGAGCAATGACCTAGCAGGTCTTTTCCAGTCCTCATTTCTCTGATTCTCCCCATTCGGTGATGTTTCTCCGCTCCCTGCTGTGTACATCTGCTGTCTGTCTCACTCTCCCACCCCCTCCCCCTGCTGAGGACATTCTCTGCTTTCGACTCCTTCTCTCCCTCCGATATGTCTGCCATCTTTCTCCCCCTGCTGTGTGCACATACCATGTCTCTGCCTCCCCCTTCCTGTGCATTCACCATGACTTTCCTCTCTTGTCTCCTGCTGTTCACATGTCCACCAGAGCTCTCCCCTTCCATGTGTCATCAACTCGGCTCCTCCTGGTAGCTAAAATATTATTCTTTAGCTCTCCTGTCTGGATTCTGATTTCCCTTTTCTACTTCCCTTCCTGTCCTGCTTCCCATATGCTTTCCTCTTTCTCTCCTATAATACTTCCCAAAACTCTGTCCTTGTTTATTTTTATTTTTAATCAATTCTTCATATTTGCAGAAGTAGAGAAGGAATTTACATATGATCCCAGATATCACCTTAGCAGCCATCAACTCCAAATCCAGATTTCGGATGAGTAAAATGAGTGCAAGTGCTTAAATAAATTGTCTATGGTCATACAACTTAGTGACAGAGGCTGTTGAACCCAAAACTCAATGCACTCTGGGGATGTCTCTCTGATAGTCTTCCAATATTCTTAGAATAGACATATCTAATTTGGATACAGTTGGAGATGCCTTACACAATTTTTACAGAATATAATGTTGGGAAAATCTGTTTCTATTTGCCTGCTTACTCCACGATTTTCTTTACTCATATGCAATGGTAGTAGAATATGATGATTTCTTTTTTTTTTCTTTTCTTTTTTAAATGATAAGATTCCAATTTTAGGTCTTCCATTAGTTGACTCATGATTCAGACCAGAGGCAGTAAAAACTGAGCATGCACATGGGAATAAATTCAAATGTGATTGGGAAATGTTTAACAAAATAAATAAAAGTACAATACAACTTAGATGATGCTAAGTTAAAATTTTCTAAGTTAAAATGAGGTCAACAGAAATCCATTTCTATTTCTATTCAGTGCCAACAACCCAAACAATCATTTTTGTAGAGGAAAAAAAAAAACTATGAAAATGTTACTAGAAATCCTAGAATAAGAATAGGCTATTGCCTTCTGATTTCCATAAGCAAGAAATTATAACAATTATGAAGATGACTTTCTTTCCTAAATGTGTCATTTCCAACAAAGAGGACTGCATTGCTTCTCTGTACCAAGCTATCTCTCTGAGACCAAAGAAGGATAGTGAAGAAAAATCTTGATTTGAAGATAGAGTGCCTAGGTTTAAATCTTCTTTCTACCTCTATGACTTAAGGCAAACCATTTCTTTATAAGCCTCTATTTTTTCCTCCTCTATAAAATGATGAGTTAGATAAGTTGATCTGTCAGGTCCCTTCTAGCTCTAAATCAATGGTCCTGTGAAAGCCATTTTCCATATTTGGGATTACATCACTGTAACTAGGGTGGAGTAACTGGGGCCTTGCCTCAGGGCACTGATATTTAGAAGGTGATAACATGCAAGCTTCCTCAATGATTGTTGTTCTTTCTTGAAGAGAAGCATGACATATGGGAGGTAATACTATGGCATGCAAGTGAGTTGGATTTAATTAAGAGTGCTCTATGCAGAGTTACCAGTTTCACCTTCTACTCAGAAAACTTTTGATTCCAGTTGCAAGATATAGATCAGGACAATTGGAGATAGCCTTGGATGCAGTGAGAGATTTTGCTCTCAATGGTAGACTAATTTTACCACCAGTTAACAAGAGTAATTAGCTAAGATAGGGAACTACCTGTCTGCTTGCTCCAAGACCCTTGTTGACCATTCTTTGCCTAATTCCTCTGACTCCTTCCCCCAGTGAAGGTCTGCACAGGACTGAACTCACAAAATCCCTAGATCTCAGTCTCCTTCCCTAAAACAAAGAATACCTCTTTCAGGGACATTCTTCCACATTGGGCTTTAGTTCCCAGGTCCAAAGCTGGAATTCTTGCCCCAACCCACCTACTTCTTTTCAAATGAATTTGTTTATTTGAGGGCATCAGTGAGTCCATGAGAATTGCCTTGGGATATTTTTCATAAGGCTTCTTCCCAGGGGAAACAACTACCCATGGCTTGGATTATATGCAATTACAATCAAAAGTCCTCACATAGACATATCATCCTCCATCTTTGGGCACTGAATTATTTGTCTCCCCAACCTGGAATATTTTTTCTCTTCATCCATACCTAGAATCTTCAGCTTGTTTCAAGATTAACTCTAAATATTATTTTCTATAGGAATCCCCCCCAAACCCATAACTCTCTAATCACATACCTCTCCAAATCTCACTTGCAAGTGTCAAACTTTTTAACATATAAATATAAAATTTAGTATATCATATATGTATATAGCATATATTGTATTGAATATGTATATATTGTATTGCATTTGTATATACTGTACTGCATTTGTATATATAGCATTATATATGTATATATTGTATATATATATATATGTATGTATGTTATATATATATATATTGCACATGAGTAGAAATATATTATATATATAATCTACTCTAATATATGTTATATCATGCAAATTTATCAACCTACATAATTATATATTATCTCCCCCATTAAAATATAAGATCTTTGAGGTTCAGCTCTGTTTTTTTGCTCGTTTGCTTGATTAAATGCTTGTTAATTGACTGTTCAGGGTATCATCACTAATATTTTGTTGTTGTTGTTGTTCAGTAATTTCTAAGTCTTTGTGATCTGTTTGGGATTTTCTTGTCAAAGATACTGGATTGGAGATTTGTGATGAAGACAGCCAACTGTACCCACTGAGACAATCTTGGGGACTGAGTGTATATCCCAACATAGCACTTTCACTTTTGTTATTGTTTGCTTACTTTTTGTTTTCTTTCTCATTTTTGATCTGACCTTTCTTGTGCATCATGATAATTATGGAAATAAGAATAGAAGAACTGCACATGTTTAACCTATATTGGATTACTTGCTATCTAGGTGAGGGGGTGAGTGAGAAGGGAGGGAAAAATTTGGAACACAAGGGTGAATGTTGAAAAATATTTGCATGCGTTTTAAAAGTAGAAAGCTATTACTTAATTTTTTTTAAAAATGATACTGGATTGGTCGACTATTTCCTTCTCCAGCTCATTTTATAGATGAGGAAACTGAAGCAAATAGGGTTAAGTGATTCATCCAGGGTCACACAGTTAGATACTAGAGTGGTTTGCCATTTCCTTTTCCTAAAGCGAACAGGGTCAAGTGACTTGCCCAGTCATACAGCTACTAAGCATCTGAGGCTGGATTTGAACTCAGATCCTGCTGACTCTATGATTGGTGATCTTTCCACTGTGCTATCCTATCTATAATTAAGTCCTCTGTTAACCTATATTCAGCCTCTATGTTCTGTGTTCTTTCCTTTTTGATGCTTCTCTAAAATCATTCTGTCAGGGAAGGAAGGAGATTGTTTAAATGTTCCTATTCTTGGGATGAAAGGGGAAAAAATGACCCACATGGGCAAAAGAAGAAATGTGTACAGTGGGAAAGGACCTAGATTCAAGTTCTATTTCTAAAACTTATCCATCACCTATGGCCTAATTTGGGATTACAACATGGGCCATGGAAGACAATATGTTATGGTGAGAAAAGAACTGAGGTAGACTCATTTACCCTTGTTTTTTCCACTTAACATTACTTTGTGACTTTGGCAAGCCACTTAACCTCAGTTTTCTCACCTGTAAAATAAAGTAACTGTACAACAAGGCTTCAAATGAGATAATATTTGTAAAGCACTTAGCACAATGCCTGGTACATAGTAGGTGCTTAATAAATGCTTGTCTCCTTCCCCTACTTTCTAATTCTAGATCTATAATCAACAAAATAGTTAAGGGGCATAGCAGATAGAATGCTTAACCTGGAGTCAAGAAGGCCTAAGCCTGAATTCTGTCTCAGAAATTGTGTGACTTTGGACAAGTCACTAATTCCTCAGTCACAGTTCACTCATCTGTAAAACTGGATATTGTAATAGGACCTACAAAGGAGGATTATTGCAGAAAAGAACAAATGAGATAATCCAAGCAAAGTATGACTCTGTGGTTGTCTCAGAAAGAGAGAGGCAGAACTCTCAGATTTGGGAAAAAAGTAAAGATAGGAAGATGATTTTAAAAGAGAGGGAATCTTCTCAAACCAACTTCAGGAAGCAGAAGGGATGAAGGGAGTAAACAAACTGCAGATTTCTGAAAGAAACTCCTCACAGATGCTCCAAAGTGAAGGAGATAATGAAAGGAGGAAGAAAGAGCCTGGAGAAATGATAATAGGGAAATAGATACATCTGTGATTCCATTGGATTTTCTAAACAATAAAGCACCCAGCTTGCAGACCCCCTATATTTCCACTGAAATGTGGGAAACAAAGCTGTTCCTTCTCTTCTAAGATCATTTCAAGAGATGGTATCTAAAAAACTGCAATCAGCTGCCTTCCATCCAAGCCTTTCCTTCCTGATTTCCATCTAAGATGACCTTGATCCTATATCTCAGAGTCCATGCAGTTAAGCTCATTTATCCTGTGACAAGTTTCGCATCAACTCCCCCCTCCACCCACACATATCCACACACACAAGGTCTCACATGATCTTAACCAGTGGGTGTTTTATTGGGAGGATGGTTTTGAATTTTTTTAAATAAATTTTATTTTATTTTGTTTTTAATTTTCTTTTTTGTTTGTTTTTTGTTTTTGTTTTTTTGTTAAGGCAATTGGGGTTAAATTGGGGTGACTTGCCCAGGGTCACACAGCTAGGAAGTGTTAAATGTCTGAGATCAAATTTGAACTCAGGTCTTCCTGACTTCGGGCTGGTGCTCACTGCGCCATCTAGCTGCCCTTATTTTTAATTTTCAATAGTAAAATTATTTTCCAAATATATGTAAAGATAGTTTTCAACATTCGTTTTTGTAAGACTTTGTATTCCAAATTTTCTCCCTTCCTTCCTTACCTTCCCCTTCCTCAAGAAAACAAATAATCTGTTAAATCAGTGGTCCTTAATGACTGGGTACCATTGCTAGTCTAGAGAAGTCTCTTCTCAGTATATACACTTTAAGTAATTAGAAGAAATACAAGGTTTCAGTTAAACGTTAGTGAAAATAATGATGTGTTTTTACTTATTCGTGTTCATGGACCACCTGACACCTATCTCTCTATGGATGGCAGTGTAAGAACCTTCGTTCTAGACTCATCCCAGCTTTACAGATTTGAATGTTTCTATATGCCTTTCCTAATTTATCAAATGGAAGGCACTGTTTCTCTTAATTGTGGAGTAAAGTCATTTTGCTCAGTACATAATGAGTTAAATACAGGAAACTCTAATATTTGTTTTGGAGAGTATGATGTAGGAAGGTGGCAGGAGGGACAAGGAAAGATGGAAAACCCCTTCTCCATATAGCAAGGAGACATATTTCAGTTTTCTTGAATTAGAAGGAATAAAAGCTTTTACTTAAGCAAGATGATGAAAGCCAGCAAAAGTCTTGAGGGAGAGTGACTAAGCCAGAATTATTAGCATGAGTGTGGGAGAACCCAATTCTTCCTCAAGGAGAAGAACAGATATCGGCTATCATGTCATCCCTCTGATCACACTGTCCCCTCCCCCAGCAGAGCTGCCACAGTAATGAGATCTGTGATTGTTTTCCTATAATTTCTAATTTCAGTTGTGTCTAAATATATATCTCATCAGCTAACCCAATCAAAATATTTCTCCCACTGCTAGCTGATTCTCTTTCTATCCACCACGTATGCTGCTTGAAGGTGGGGAACCATTGAGGGGACAGGTAGTATTACCTTGGGAAGAAGAATTGTAATTTAGAACAGGGGAGGTTAGGAAGCAACCAAAGGCCCTCCCTCAAATGACAGGGTGATCTCCAGGACACACAGATGTTCACCTTCAAGTTCAATATAAAATTTAATTCCCTGCAGAAACTCTGCCCTGAAAGCTAATAAGAACACTTACAAGTTGAGCTTGATTTCATTACACACACACACACACACACACACACACACACACACACAAATACACCCCTCCCTCTTTGTTGTACTTATGATCACTATAGCCTCTAAACTTTTTTAATAAAATAAAATAAAGCCAAAGATCTAAAGGGATTATATAGCTGATATATATCATACAGCCAATAAACACAGAAAAAGGGGCATATGTACATATATACAATTTTAATTCCCTTCTACAATAAATGCATAGTAGAAGGGGTTGGGAGAGAGGCAGACAAAGGAAGAAGGGAAAGGAAAGAAAGAGATAGACATATACAAAGATAGAAACAGAGACAGAGAAAGAGACACACAGAGATACCCAGAAATTCAAAGAAGAAGGAGGAAGAGGAAGAGAGTAAGAAGGAGAAATGGGGGAAGAGAAAGGAGAGAAGGAAGAGGAAAAGGAAGAAGAAAGAAGAAGGAAGAAGGGAGGAAGAAAGAAAGAGGAAGAAGAAGGAAGAGGAGGAGGAAGGGAGAAGGAAGGAAGAATGAGGAAAAAGAAGGAAGAAGGAGGAGGAGGAAGAGGAGAAAGGAAGAAGGAGGAGAAAAGAAGGAGAAGAAGAAAAGAAGAAGGCAAAACAAGAAAAGAGAGACAGAAAGACAGTGACAGACAGAAAGAGAGGGGAGGAGAGGGAGACAGAGACAAAGACCAAGCAGAGAGATACTGAGATACAGACACACACCCATACATAAAAGAGAGAGATAGAGAAAGAAGAGAGAGAGAGAGAGAAAGAGAGAGAGAGAGAGAGAGAGAGAGAGAAGAAAAAGAAAGGAAGAGCAAGAGAGAGATCTTGGACTAAATTATCTATACAATTTCTTCTGGGTATGGCAGCAAGATGAAATCAAAAGAACATTGGATTTGGAGTCAGAGAAAATGGGTTAAAATACTGCCTTGGTCATTACATACCATGGGTTTAATCTTTTCCTCATCTGTAAAAGAGAAAGGTTGGATTGGCTTTATTCTGAGACCCCCTAAAGCTATATTACTCTTTAGTTGTTTTCAGTAATATTCAACTCTTCAAGACCCCATTTGGGGTTTTCTTGGCAAAGACACTGAAAATGGTTTGCTATTTCCTTCTTCAGCTCATTTTACATATGGGGAAACTGAGGCAAACAGAGTGAAGTAACTTGCCCAGGATCACATAGCTAGTAAGTGTCTGAGGTAAAATTTGAACTCAGGTCTTCCTGATTCCAGACTTGGTACTATATATCACTGTGCCACCTAGTTATCTTCAGTAAAAGTTATATAAAGTGCCAAAAATAATGGAGTAGAGAAAAACACTAAAGTGTAGCTCGCTCTCTCAATTACTCCAACAAAGAACAAGAAAAATAAATGAAACATAACAAAACATCTTCCTGAATTTGAATTGGAAAATTCAAAGAGAAACTATGTTTGGTAATTTTTCTAGCCTAGTTCAATATAGGCAAACAGAAGCTTTCAGGTCCTGGAGACAAAGGTCTAACTTGGAAGACTGGTATAGTTTCTTCAAGAATAGAGACAGGGCTAAAGCCTATGGGGTATACCAGGCTTCTCCTATTTATGACAAGGATTGGTGTCAGGATTCAATTAGATTTGGTCTGAAGCTATGTATCAGTCAAGAAACTATATCAGATACATCCCACAGCCCTAAGGAGGGCACTGAAGCTAAGTAACCAAGGTCAGGAGCTCAGACCAAGGATTACTCTACAATTACCTCACTTTGAACCTTGGAGTTTCATAACTAGGTGGTAATGGCTGTGGTCAATAGAAGTCTACTGGTATTCCAATAAAGGGCAAATCTGCAGTTGCATCTCCTAGGTAAAGAACTTGCAAACTTAGATCAGGAAGGCAATAATCAGATTTCATCTACATCAGCTTTTTTAGGATATGCTGAAAGTTCTCAGGTGTCAGGCTTAAACTGTCCTGTGAAGTGGCTTATTATGTTTGGATGACCTTAAAAGAAAAAATAAAGAGGAAGGGGAAAAGAAAACACAAGAGAAGAAAGAATAAGAGGGAAGGAATTTAATTATCTCATCTAACCTGGCTGTGCAGGTAGCATAGTTAAGTGAAAGAAAAAGATGGAGAAAATAGGTATCTCTTGAGCCTCTGCAACACATACCTGTGCATGGTTTTGTATAGAAATTTAACTCATCTGGGAAACAAAGGAACTGCGGAAATAAGGGAGTAAATTTAGGGAAGAATTGATCATAAAACAAACTCTAACCTTGGAGGAAGGATCTTAAGTAGATTCAAAAAATCTTGACTAGGATTTAAAAGGATGGAAAGAAAGAACTTATGTTTGGATAGAAGAAAGAAAAAAATCTGCAAAACAATAGCTTGAAGGAGAAGAGACAATTAATGATCATATGTGTAAATGTAAATGGAATGATCTCACCCATGAAATGAAAAAGGATAGCAAAATAGATTAGAAAGAAAAAAATATCAATGGCTGGAGGATGAGCTCATCAGTAAAAAAGAAATAGAATGGGGAAATAGAATGGGGAAATAGAATGGGAAAATAGATGTCTCTTGAGCCTCTGGGACACATACATATGCACAGTTTTGTGTAGAAATATAACTCATCAGGGAAGCATAAAGGAACTGGGGAAATAAGAGAAGTAAATTTAGGGAAGAATTAATCATAAACAAAACAAACTCTATCCTTGATGGAAGGATCTTGACTAGATTTTTTTAAAAATCTTGACTGGGGTTTAAAAGAATAGAAAGAAAGAATTTATATTTGGATAGAGGAAAGAAAAGGAATATGTAAAACAATAGCTTAAAGGAGAAGAGACAATAAACGATCATACTTGTGAATATGAATGGAATGATCTCACTCTTGACATAGAATGGATTATGGAAAATAAAATGCAATTTTGATTTTTAAAAATATTTTTTTAAATTGCACAAAAATAATTAGTCTAAAAAAATTAGAAGCAAAACTTACTATCTCTTGTATATGCCAATTTATCTACATATCTTCCCTAATCAACTATGAGGTGTTTGAGAACACAGATGCTTTTGGCTTTTTGTGAATCTCAAGTCGCTAGCACATTACTTGATACAGAAGAGATGGACAATAAATGGTTGATACTTTGATTACTCCATTTTTCATAGTATTTAGAAATCATAGAAAAGGAATGAATGAAGAATTTTAAATTAATAAGTAAATAGAAGCAAGGTTATGTCATCATTGGAGACCAGACAAAAATGGAGAAGACAAAGTGAAGAAGCAATAATAATTTAAATGTTATTGATCAACTGTTGTAAGAGTAACTTCACTAACTGGGGTTTTGCCCCAAGACATAGAAATTAAGTCTAGAATCACTGAATGGTCCTTGAGGAGTGCAGAAACAACTGAACTTGGCACTTAATTAGCAAAAAGAATCAGTTAAACTAGAAAGCTACCAGATGCCTCTTCCTCCCTTGGCAACTGAAGCCCTATTGAGCTGCTCCCCAGCCAGTTCACTGTGTCCCCCCTTACCCATAGATTCTGGGTTTTCATGGTGTCTAAGAAGAACCAATTCAATGAAGTAGTTTAAACCCTTTGTGCTCTTTCATAAGAGAGAGAAAAGGAAGGACAAAGGATTGCCCAACAACACCTAGTTACATATGATGATCTCTTTTGGGGTCTTCACCTGATTTTCTTCTTCACTGTAACATTTCATTTTGTAAGGTACCACTACACACCTGTCAGATTGGCTAAATGACAGGAAAAGATAACGATGAATGTTGGAGGGGATGTGGGAAGACTGGGACACTGATGCATTGTTGGTGGAGCTGTGAACGGATCCAGCCATTCTGGAGAGCAATTTGGAGCTATGCTCAAAAAGTTATCAAACTATGCATACCCTTTGACCCAGCAGTGTTTCTATTGGGCTTATATTCCAAAGAAATCATAAGAGAAGGAAAGCGCCCCACATGTGCAAGAATCTTTGTGGCAGCCCTTTTTGTAGTGGCTAGAAACTGGAAACTGAATGGATGCCCATCAATTGGAGAGTGGCTGAATAAATTATGGTACATGAATATTATGGAATATTATTGTTCTGTAAGAAACGACCAGCAGGACAATTTCAGAGAGGCCTGGAGAGACTTGCATGAACTAATGCTCAGTGAAGTGAGCAGAACCAAGAGATCATTATTCACAGCAACAACAATACTATATGAGGATCAGTTCTAATGGACATCACTCTCTTCAACAATGAAATGCTTCAAACCAGTTCCAATTGTTTGGTAAAGTGAGCCACATACACGTAGAGAGAGGGATGTGAAATGTGGACCACAACATAACATTTTCATGTTCTCTATTGAGGTTTGCTTGCATTGTATTTCCTTTATCAGATTATTCTTTGTTGAAGATATGATTTCTCCTGCACAAAAAAATGACGCAATAACTATACATATATTCGATTTCAAGTATTCTAACATAATTATCATGTAGTGGATATCCTGCCATCTAAGGGAGGGGTGGGGAGTAGGGGGGGGGAAATTTGTAACAGAAAGCTTTGTAAGGGTTAATGTTTAGTAATTACCCATACATATGTTTTGCAAATAAAAAGTATTAATAAAAAAAAAAAACATTTCATTTTGTAGCATAGACTCCCATTACTGAGCACCACATAAGGTATTTGTCATTGGGGACTTTATATACCATGAAAAGACTAGATTTAGGATCAGAACAGTTAGTTTGAATTCCAATTTAGAACCTAACTGGTCATGTAGCCACAGGCAAGTCATCCAATCTCCCCAAATCTGATTCCTCATCTATCTCTATTCACATGGGTACCAACCTAATGGAAAGACAATTCATCTGGATTATTCCAATAGCTTCCTGGATGATATACCTATCTCATGCCTCTTCCCTATTAAAATCCTCCTTTACACAAATGTAATAATGATTTTCCTAAAGCACATGTTTGACAACATCATTCTCCCCATCACCAGATGCTCTAGTAGCCACCTATTATCTTTGGAATCAAATACAAAGTTGGCATTTAAAGTCCTTCACATCCTAGTTCTAGATTATTATAAACTACCCCCATTCATGCATTCTGTACTTTATCCACCCAAATTACTCATCTGGCTATTTCTTACATGTATGAGTTCAAATCTGAACTGAGAAATTTACCACCTATATGACCCTTGCCAAGTCATTTAATCCTATTTGCCTCAATTTCATCATCTGTAAAATGAGCTGGAGGAGAACATGGCAAATCATTCCCATATCTTTACCAAGAAAACTCCAAATGGAGACACAAAGATTTGAACATGACTGAAAACAACAATCAGCAATATGCATTATTACATCCTTATCTCCATGCCTTTGTCCAGACTATTTCCCAACAGCCTTGTTATCTCCACTGTGAGAAATGATGAGGGTTTAGTTTCCACAGAGTTAGGAAACTTAAATTAAAATAAAAACTTAAGGAATGGAGGTTAGGAAACAAAAAAAAAAGGAAATAAAACTAATCGAAGGAAAATGTAATCAGAGGGATTCATACATGAAAACATTGTAAAATGTAATCGGAGGTAGAGACTTAGAATAAGAAAAATGATTTTAAAATATAATCAGGACTGTGAACTTACAAGTAGAAAGGATGATGTAATTAAAAACTTATACTCACATGGGGGGAAAGTAATGATTTAATTAGGGGTAGAGGCTCATGGGGGGGATTAAATTCTCCAGATAGGCTGAAAACTTTGTTATACTCAGCCAATACGGAAAGAAGTGACCTACATCCAAATATGGTAAACAACAAGGAAGAAGTAATGATGTAATCAGGGTGAAAATTCATACTCATGACATAGGAGCTCTGTTTAGATTGTGGTCTCTGTGTTACTCAGTCAATGGAAAACCAGAGGATGAACTTGCATTTCAGATATAAAAAGACATGTCTATTGATTCCAAGTGTTCCTATTCTATATATACCCACTTCTGTAGTAGTGTAATTAAAGACGTCATATCTCCCAAGTCCATTGGAGTTATTTCTCATAACATTTTTAAGAATACTGAGTATTCTTCACCATAGCTAATTTTTACATAGGGCATACTAGGATCAGTCACTGTGCTAAGCATCTTTATAAATATTATTTTATTTAGCCTCATAAGAGCCCTGGGGATATGTGCTGTTATTTTCTCCAATTTACATATGAGTAAACTGAGGCATCACAAAGGTAATAAGTATCTGAGGTAGAAGGAAGATGAGTCTTTCTGAACACACATGTCCTAGCCAACTGCCCTCACCTAGCTTACTGAGCCTAATCTACAAAAGGCATTATACTTGTTTCTTTGACTGTGAATTTAGAAGCTATCAATCACCATAAATTGCATAATTTAGCATTGTGGAATCATGAAGGGAACTTATGAAGGTAGCTAGTGACTCAGCATCAGAAAAAGGTGAGTTCAAATCCAATCTAAGACACTTCCAAGTTTGTGATCTTAGACAAGTCAACCATTGTCTTAGTTTTCTTATCTATAAAATGGAAATCATAATAGCACTTACTTCCCAGGATTGTTGTAAGGATCAGATGAGATAATGTTTATAAAAATTTCTAGCACCAATGCCTAGCATATAATAAGCACTTAATAAATGCCTAATCCCATCTAGTCTTTCTCATATAGATTATCTCCTCCAACTCTGCTCATTTTACAAATGAGGGAACTGAGGACCAGAGACAGGATAAAAGACAGTGTCATAGTGGTCCTAAGTTTTCCCTTGTTATTGTTTGGTGCAGCTAATTCAACCCATCACTTATCTCCATTGTCTTTCAACTCATCCTAGTTTTCACTTCCTCAGAGACTGCCATATTCCCTAATTCAGAATCATGCAGCATCTCTGGAGAACATTGATGTTAAAACAATAGGTTTTCATTTCATAGGGAAGATTTGAGTCACAAAAAAACACTGCACAGATTGCCAAAGACAAACCAGCCCACACAAACTCCAACTCTCCTCCATGAAGAAAAGGTTAGACTAGTCCCAGCTTATTATCAATACACAGCATCTATCCAAGAGTTATGTACCAGTGGACAGACTCAATGGATCGCCCTTTGGGTTTTATCCCTCTCACTCCTTCTACACTTGATGTGACAAACACTGATACTCCCTTTCCCCCAATCAAACTAGATTAAAAATTAATTGAGGCATATTTAACATAATCAATAGAACATAGCATTAATATGTGGTCTTCAGACTTGATACAAGGACTTCAGAGATCCTTATATACAGTGGCTTATTTCTATTTCACTTTGATGTCACTGGCTTACATGATTCTTTGCTATTAATACTCTGTCACGGTCATACTAAGGTAATACCTGTTGAAAAGGTGCTGCAAAGATAAAAAAGACTCTGGAGTGTATAAAGTAAGTTGGTTTATTTCTTGATTTATTTATGGTTTTTGCAAGAAATAAGTGATACAGCTAGGGACAGTCCGTGGGTGAATTCTCATTTATAGACACAGGAATGAGCCTTTTATTTCCTATCCAGAAGTACAAGGTCCCTCCAATGTGCCCCCCAATTGGCTGAAGATGACAAAATTAAGAGATTTCTTAGTCCTCCCATTGCATGTTCCTCCACCCTCATTATAGCAGCACCTAACTTCCAGGGTTGTTGTGAGGACCATTTGACATATTTGTAAAAAAGTCTAGAACAGTACCTGACACATAGCAGATGCCTAATAAATGCTTATTACAGTCCACCCACTGTCATATAGGTCAAAAATGGCAAGAAAAAAAACTTCTCCTTCAGGGAGAAGTCACTCAGTGCTTGAAGTTACATGTAACCCATTTTTTGCTATGTAGTGATTTTCGTCAATTTATCAGTTCATTGGATCAGTATCTTGTTTTGTACAATTAATTCAGTCAGCTAATGTGACCTTTCTCTAAGTCTTTGTTCCTATATGGAAATCCAACTCTATAGGTTGCTCACAATGCTTATCTATAGCTAAATAGATAAGATAGAGAATATATAATGGTACATAGACAGATAGATATAGTTATATGTCATTGACATAAAAAAGTTCTTTTATTCTCTTCCTCTCAGAGGGAAGGGGCTATGCTGTCTATATAGTGCTTGGTAAATTTGCTGATTGACTGACATCAGGTTTATATTTAAAGAAGTCCCTAAAGACCAGAAAAAATTCAAAGTGTTTAAATGATCTCCTGGGTGAAGCTTATTTTTGGCAGAAATGAAGTATAATAATACTGAGTATGGTATAATGATAATATTATTATATTGAGTAAAAGTATAATAATCCCTCACTTCAGATTCATCATGAGATCATGGGATATTATACCTGGAAAGACTCTTAACGGTCATTGAGTCCAGAGAAGAGCATTGATGGGGATCAGTTCATCCTTGTAGTCCCACCCTCTGTGGAAATCATAGGTGTCTCCATCTTACTGTGTCCAATCAGAAATCCAACTCAGGTCAAAACCCTGAGGTTAAATTTTCTCTATAAATCTGTCCATGGCTCATGCCATTTTTGCTGAATTTCTTTTGGGTCAATCCACTAGGGCATTCTACTTCATGGTGTCTTTCTCTTCACTCTCACCCTGCCTCATGGTATATTTCTCTTTCTTGTAGCTAATTCTTTTAGAGTGCAAAATTTCTCTATAGATTTAGCCTGCCAGTTAAGGTCATACTTCCCTCTCATGGAGCATTGCCTTTTTCCCAGTTAATTGTGAGTTCCAGTAGGGAATTTTCCTTTCCATTGTTAATTGTGAAAACCCCTTAACCTGCTAACTATATTCTCTCCAAATTCTATTTCATATTTAACATTCCTGGTGTCTTTTGTAATTTTTTTCATTTTATCTGTAACTTCTCCTAAATAACCTCCTTTTGCGAAAGAAAATAGCCATTGTAAATTCCCCAACATCTGATACCTACATCAATCTCATCATTTGATGATGAACCCAGAACTAGGAATTGTTAACACTGAACACATCAATAAGACATGAAGATCTGACCTTGGAATGAAAAAGATCTAGATTTAAGGGTTGTCTTTGACCTATAAAGGTTCTGTGACCCTGATTAAGTTCACTCACTTCTCAGGTCCCCAAGTGACCCTCTAAAAATATTAAGTAGAGGATCTACATTAGAGGAGAAAATGTCCTTATTATAAGTTCCTTATGCTAATAAAATCCCAGGAGTTGTCCTCCAAATACTTTTCTGGCACTGTTTTTTAGTGTTGAGGACAAAAAAAAATTGATAGAATGGGAATCAGCTCATATATTGGTCCTATGAGTTCCCTTAATTGATATAACCATTTAATGGAGAGGATAATGGAGATGACTTCTGAAGAAATGTGATGATGTATAGGGTAGGTACCTCAGAAGGAAGGTGTAGTTTGTGTAGACATTATGTAACTTGTTTCTGGCAATTAGTCATGTGGTTAGAAAGGACTTTTTGTCAATGATCTATTAGACAGAACTGTCAGAATCTTCAAAAATGCCTATTGGTTTCCATTTACTGATTAGCAAATTAGCGGAATGACTTTTTTTTTCTCTTGGTATCCAGTGAGAAGCCATAAAATATGGGGAAGCACCTTTATGAGTCCATATAACCCCCAAGAAATGGGTCAGGTTTAAGGACCTTTTCATTCAGTTAAGGTGCAAACAGTGTTGCTATCTACTCTCTTTAGATTGTAAGCTTCTTGAGGGCAAGGACTATCTCTTTTTCTTATTTGTACTCCCACTATTTCCAAAGTGAATGGCACAAGAGTAGGGTTTAATAAATGTTTATTGAATTTAGTATCATTTTCAAACCTTGAAGTTGGGAGAGTATGGAACAGAAATCTAGAGTCAAAATCTAGGTGATGTAGCAAGTCAATGTCAATGCCCTAAAAAATATTGAGAACCCAATCCAGTGAAAGAAAATCAATCAGCAATATCACCACACCTGGTACCAATATTATGTAGGAACTAATTAAGTTTTGAGCCCATTACACCCAAAACCCTGAAGTAATATGTGGAAGAGAATCAAGGGAAATAATATGCTTTTGATCTTATTATATTTTTGAATATCCCTTTGTAAAGATTAATTGATATAGAGTCTTTGGAATTGTTCAAGTATATTATCATATGGTTTTAAGCATGACTTTGAGCGTATTAGTTATTTTGACTATTATAAATATCCAGAGTAACTATTAAGAACATATGAAGAAAGATGCTATTTGCATTCACAGAAAGAACAGATAAATACAAGTATGTATAGAATGATTTTAACTATATATTGCTATTTATGTCTAATGGTAGCCATTATGGGGGGAGGAAAGAATCAAAAAGAGATTTGTGTGATAATTGTTGCATATTTGAAAGGAATAGTAAATAGCTTATAGTAGATTTGTAATTTCATTGGCAATGTTTCTTTTATTGTACTATGTTATGAAAATGCTTGTTTTAGTCAATAAATTAAAAATAAAATTTAAATAAATAAAAGGGCAAAAAAATTCATGTTAAGTAGTTAAAAGGAGCTAGGATGCTGGTTCCTGGTTACCCAATAGATAGGGAGGACATAGTCAGTGGGGGCTACAGTTGATGGCAATAAAGGAAGAAAAGCAATCACAAGTCCCTTATGGTATCCTAGGAAAGATGTAGCAGGCCTGATCCTGAGAGAGTAGGAGCAGTATCCATACTACAATAAAAGTATCCCTGACTTCAGGAAGCTTACATTCTACTGTGGGAGATAGGGAGACTTTGACATATTCCCCCACAAGGAAAATCTAAAAAGGAATAGAGTTCTCACAGGTAGGGATAGGGGAATGGCTTTGGGGGAAGTCAGCACCTAGTTGAGCCTTGAAGGAAACCAAGGTTTCTGAAAAACCAAGATAAGGAAATCAATTTCTCAAAGGAGAAGCAGCAAAAATACATAATAAAAGTATAATCCTCTCTCTCACACACTTAAAAGTGAATAATTAGATTTATGCCATAAGCTAAGAGGTCTTGATTTTGCAGATATAAAATTTAGGAAATTTTAAAATTTCAAATAAAAAAGCCTAATTCTAGAATACTTTTGTGTGATATTAAAGAGTAGGGACCAAGATGCCATTTTGACAATCAAATTATCTCAGAGCAAATAACAGGCCAGCATAATACATTTTTTTTATTTCAGGAATCAAAAATAATTTGACTAAAACCATATTATTTTCTCTTTCTCATGTAATTCTGAAAGCCCATTCATTTTCTCCACTTTTAAGAAAATTAATTTCTAATCTAGTGTTGATGTAGTTTGAATTCTGGACAGCAGAGGTCACTCTTAGCAGATACAGTAACAATGAAAGAGAAAGTAGAAAGAAGGAAAGAAAGGGAAGGAAGGAAGGAAGGAAGGAAGGAAGGAAGGAAGGAAGGAAGGAAGGA
>JAJPUD010004938.1:133212-146626 GCA_023553655.1 Myrmecobius fasciatus | reverse complement strand
AAGGAAGGAAAAGAAAAAGGGAAAGAGGGAGGGAAGGAAGTAGGGAAAGAAGGAGGGATAGAGGGAAGGAGAGAGAGAGGGAAGGGAAAGGAGAGAGAGAGGGAAGGGAAAGGAGAGAGAGATGGGGAAGAGAAAGAGGGAGAGAGAGGGAAGAAGGAAGGAGGAAACAGGGGAAGAAAAGAAAAAAAGAGGGATAGAGGTGAGCAAGAGAAACAGATAGAGGAGAGAGATAGAGAAAGAGAGAGGAAGGGAGGGAGAGAGAAAGAGAGGGAAAGACAGAGAGAGACAGAGACAGAGTCAGAGAGAAAGCCAAAGACCCAGTCAGAGACACAGACAGACAGAGACAAGAAGGGAAAGGAAAAAGGGAGGCAGAGGGAGAGGGGAAGGGAAAGGTAGAGAGGGGAGAGAGGGAGGGAAGGAGGGAGAGAGAGAGAGAGGAGGAAGGAGAGGGAGAGGAGGAGGAAGAAAGAGAGGAGGAGGGGGAAAAAGAAAGAGAGGGGAAGGGAGGGGGAATGGAGGGAGAGAAGGAAGGAAAGAGAAAGAAAGAGAAAGAACAAAAAGAAAGAGAGAAAAAAAGAAAGAAAGAGAGAAAAGAAAGAAAGAAGAAAAGTTGGTTTGGAATGTAGCAGTTTACCTGGTTTTTATATTCTACAGTCACAGACCAGACAGGGCTGTCTCCCTTTGGGAAGCTCCCTGAACACGGATGAGCAGCCTGCCCAGGGAGCCGGAAAGCACACATCCCACTTATACCTTTGGGATGAAGGCAAAAGACAGAAACTATGGAAAAGAACCTCAGTAGCATCTGTCCCCCCACTGCTTGGCTAGAGAGTTCAAATCTTTTATCAGCAAAAAGTTCGTTAATTCTCTGGGGAATTGGAGGCAGGAGAATATTTCATCTCCAGCTTCCTATAAAACGTGGGTGTGAGCACCAGAATCTCATTAGACAAGACTTATCGATCCGGCTGTCCTGTGCTGCCTGGGAGCTCAATCCTATTTGAACTTTCTTGCCTTTTGGTTGTACAAGCCCAGCTATCTATTAGAAGCTTCAAATCCCGGATGAGAGAAATAATTAAAGGAAGAGAATTCTACTAAGTCAAATGGCTTTAGTAGCTTACGGTTGTTAGGTTGATGTATACTTCATGGCTTCCTTTTGATTCACAGCCCAACCAGGACCTGGTCAAGCCATTTTGTGATATGGCTCATTCGAGTGGGTGGGAAACCAAGAAAACCCAAACTCTGGGCTGGTACCAGGGGGCCAAAGCACAAACTGGAAAAGCCATCCTTCTGTCAATGGATCACAAATGTAGTGATGGAAGGGACTTCAGGGCTATCCAGTCCAATATCTTCATTTTATGGATATGAAAACTGAAAAGAAGTTACATGATTTGCCCAGTTAGAAACTGAAAAGTGAGATAAAGAGGTGTGGTGGGGAAAGTTCTATAAGAAATCTAGGGGAAAAAAAGGATAGTATTAATTGAAGGAATACAAGAAAACTTCATGGAGTAAAACTCAAAATTTTTTTTGGCTACTAGATAATCAGTATAGCAGCTAAGAGGTGCTCTATTGGGCCTGGAGTCAGGAAAACTCAATTTCCAGAATTCAAATCTGGCTTCAGACACTTCCTAGCTGTGTGACTCTGGGCAAGTCACTTACCCCTGTGTGCCTCAATTTCTTCATTTGTCAAATGAGCTGGAGAAGAAAATGGCAAACTATTCCAGTAACTTTGCCAAGAAAACCCCCCAAAATGACAAGAAAAATACAAATGTGACTACATACACACAGAAACACACATATATGATTATATATTCATCCTTGTCTCTATTGCCCCTTCCAGTTCTAAATCCTGTGCTCTTCATTCATAGAAAATAGTCAACTAAATAATGTCCCCAACCTCGCAATCTATAGTTCCAATTTTTGGCCACAGTGGAACAAGCTATTTCCTAAGGTATAGGTCAGCACTGTGTCTCTTAGCACACTCAGGAAATAGCCCACCTCTCTCATAGGTGGGATGAATGAAAATAAGAAATTACAATGGAAACCATACTGCAATCTTCACTGTGGGTTAGGTTACGCTGAGCAATATAATAATGCATAATAAATATGCAATAGTCTGTGCTAGGGAGAGGAAAGACCTCCCCTTTGCAAACACACAGGTATGTATCCATCAGAGATGTACAAGAAAGCAACTCCTTCACCTTCCAAAGAGCAGCAGGCTTGCCAATAATTACAGACACCCGGATTTCCTTTGCACTCAGGAAGGGCCAGGTAAGAGTTTCTTTAAAAATTCAGGGCCAAATGTCCATGTTTGGGATGACTAACTGACCTGTTATAACCCAGCCATTCTTGGTTCTTTTGTAATAAATATTTGTGTGGAATATTTATATATTTATGTGAAATATCTATCTATCTATCTATCTATATAAATGGAGCAATAGTCTCATTTTATAACCTGATAGAAGGCAATAACTGGAAATCATAGGGTCATATATTTAAGCTAGAAGTGATTTTTAGAAGTCTAGGATCATGGAATTAGTGCTAGAAATCAAATCTGGGACCATCTAGTCCATTCCGTCTCATTTTACAACTGAAAAACAAAATGGAACAGGGTCCTGGAGAGATCAAGATGGCAGTGTATATCCAGGTGTTCCTGGGATTTGAAGGAACCACAGAGAGATTATATAGTCCAACTCACTTTTTTCAGATGATGGAAATAGGAGAGTAAATTGTAGCACCAGACTTTGAAAAAGTAAATTTTAAGAGAAGATTCTTTCAAGATTCAGGTAGGGTTTTCAAGGCTAGAATCATGGAGCATTATTTTATATATAGTATGTGAATACCTAAAGTGTCTGTGATTTCAATAGTGTAGTAACTACTGGTATTGGAATTCATCTATGACTTGGTAGTTGAGTTCTAGGGAGTTGCCAAAAGAACAGAGATATTGAGTTTTTTGCCCAGGGACACACAACCATTAAATGTAATTGGCCAGATTTGAGTCAGGTCTTCCTGACTCCGAGCCTGGCACTCTATCCATTATTCCAAGTTTTGCCATAGAACTTTGAATTTTTTAATACTATTTTATAAATGTAATTGGCCAGATGTGACTCAGGTCTTTCTGACTCCAAGCCTGGTCCTCTATCCATTATACCAAGTTTTGCCACAGAACTTTTAATTTTTTAATACTATTTTATAAATGTAATTGGCCAGATCTGAGTCAGGTCTTCCTAACTCCAAGCCTGGTCCTCTATCCATTATACCAAGTTTTGCCACAGAACTTTTAATTGTTTAATACTATTTTATAAATGTAATTGGCCAGATATGAGTCAGGTCTTCCTGACTCTGAGTCTGGCACTCTATCCATTATACCAAGTTTTGCCACAAAACTTAATTTTTCAAATATAATTTTATAAATTCATGCTTCTTGGGGACTTCTTTGAAACTGGAGAAATTTACATCTTTGCCAGTTCTGACTGTGATAAATATCAGCAATGGATGTGCTTGTCCCCATTAGTGGCTAAAAAAGTGGTCTTCGGGAAATCTTCCTCCCCTGGACTGGGGGTAAAACTGTCATCTTGGCTGTAGTCTAGGTAATTGCTCTGTCCTGTTGGCAGCTTGTCTCCAAGCACGGAGCATATGGCATCCTCTGAGGATTCAGTATCATTTTTGTTTCATTTGGTCACTGTGGCATCTCTATGGGATAATTCCAACAGCTGATCCCACCCGCCTTGGAGGTGAGCAAGCTGGTTTGTCTTGCTTCAGATGCCATTGGCTTCCCTGTGTCATACACTGAGCTGCAACATTGAGTTTATGATTAATTTAATGCTACATACTTAATCTACAGGACTGCTGATGACAGAAAGCATCTGATTGTTTATTCTGGCCACAGCATGCCCTGAACCACAGGAAAGCGGGAATGGGTCTTATTTAAAAAAAAAAAAAACTCAGCAACAACAGAAGAATATCTTCAGGGATTAGGTGTTTTATATATATGTATATATACATATATTTTTCACTAAGAGAAAAGTTGAAAAAAATCAAGAATTCCCTAAATAAAAGACTACATAAATGTGAATATATTTGTTATATATATTTGCTCATTCTCTAGCTCTCTCCATATATATATGTACATATATATCCATATGTATATATTATATATGTATGTATGTATGTTAATAAATAATATATGCTTTGTAAGTATACAAATACAAGCAGTTAAGGGACAGAGTAATGGCAGCTAGGTAACACAGTGAATAGAGCTGAGCCTGAAATCAGAAAGATTCATCTTTGTGAGTTCAAATATAGTCTCAGATATTTAGTAATAAGTCACTTACTATTCAGTTTGCCTCAGTTTCCTCATCTTCAAATGAGCTGGAAAAGTAAATAACAGATCATTCCAGTAAATCTACCAAGAAACCCCAAAAGGGATGACAAAGAGCTAGATACGAGTGAATAATGACTTACCAACAATTATATATTTACATATATGTATTTTGTGTGAGTATCTGTATATAGGCATAATTTATACATACATATATATACATACATATACACATGCACACACATCCCTATGATTTTGTTGTTTTAAGGAGCTTCCAATAAGAAAATCCCCCTCTACTTGAGTCTCTTCTCAAGAATATTTCATTTTCCCCAATACATTCATTTTGTAAAATTTTGTGTTCCAAATTTTTTCCCTTCCTCCCTCACATCCTCCCCCCTTAATTCGCAGTAAGCAATCTGATAAACATTAGTTATGTGATATCCTTTTAACATATTTCCACATTTGTTATGTGCAAGAAAATTCAGACCAAAAAAAGAAAAAAAAAAAACTACCAGGTGAAAATACTATGTTTTGCTTCACATTCAGTCTCCATAAGTCTCTCTCTGAATACGAGCAGCATTTTCCATCCCAAGTCCTACTTGAGGATTTTCTTTAGTTGCTTAGAGGCCTTCAGAAATTCAGTAATTTACCTAGGAACACATAGTATGCATCAAAATTAAAACTTGAATCCAGGTTTTCTTGGCTTCTGAGGTCAGCTATCATGTAACTTCCTTTCCTTCTACCCTCTTCTCTTATGTGGAATACATATATATATATATATATATATATATATATATATGTACATATAAACACATATAAATCCATAAATCTAATAAATGAAGATATTTATATGCATGTATAAATATATATATATATATGTATATATATACACAGAAAGAGACAGAGACACAGAGAAAGAGAGAGAGAGAGAAATCTGTTTTCTGGGTTATTTATATTTAAATTTTATTAGGATGATAAATAGTTTGCCTTTACAAAGTACATTCAGGTTTCCAGGATACTTTCCATTCTTCTGAAATCATTGGGTTATTTTCCAAAGTGCCTGTTTTTTTCTCTGTTCCCAACCACAATCAAATATTTCACAAAGGACCTAGGAAACTTACAGTCTTAAAGTGATTGGGTTTTATTATAAAATTCACATTTTAGATGTTCCAGTTTAAGTGATTTACAGAATACTATTTTTGAGATCTATCTGGGGTCTGCTCAGTGTCCACTGAAATGTGTACTAACCATGTATCTTTGGTCCCTTAACATAAAGCAAGGTCATGAATTCCAGCCCCTCCGAGTTCTTCTCTGTCATGGTTCACAGAGCCCATCTCTCCCTTGATCATCAGGGTAGCTCCCAAATTGAATCTGTTTTTCTCTCCCTTCTCTCACCCCAACCAACTACTTCATTCTGGATCAAGAGATTAATGAAAGTGTGATGAAAGCAAAAAAGAGCCTAGTGAACCAAAGGATGATAAATGAGTAAATAAGTCTGCTGAGGTGGGGAGGGGGAGTGCTAAAGAATAAAGTTAAATGTGAACAGGAGGTAAAAATGCATCTCCCAACAACAGACTAATAATAAAAATAATACTTTGATATTAGCATACTGTTTAAAGGACATCAGATAATAGATATGAGGTGGGAGGGATTTCAGAGGACATGCAGTCCTATTTCCTTGTTTCTTAGATGAAAAAGTGGAGGAATAAGGTAATGAAGTGACCGATATAATCAATAAATATCAATGGTAGGATGGTAACCCATGGCTCCAAAAAAGGTTTTCATTCCATCACATGTCTACAAAGTGCTTTCCTTACACCCACCCTGGGATAAATGGAGTAGAAGTCTCATGATTTCACCCATTTGGTATATGGAAAGATGGAGTTTCTAAAAAGTCCAACTAATTGTCAACTGGGACTCCTCCAATCCAACTCTCCAGACTTAAGTCTTCTGCTCTTTCCATAACAACACAAACGATGTCTCCTGTATGCATTTCTCATTTTATAGTTGAGTTTTAATTTGACAATTCCAAAATACTTTGAGCTTCTTTCCTATTAATGGAATATAAGCTTCTTCAGGTCAAGGACTATTTCCCTTTGTGTGGTTGTATCCCACAATACCTAAGATGTAGTGATTTGCTTAATAAAAGTTGGTTGAGATGAAGAGGATAGAATGTGAGCATAATCAGCTCCTTTTTGGATATTTCCAAGGATACATAGCTTTTTTTTCAATGTGGGGGCTCCATCTGCTGATCTAATTGGAAGTCATCATGTTGCCATCATGTTCTTGAGCCAACAGACAAATATACATCACAAGCCCAAGTTCCTATGATTTAGATAACAGAAATAATAAAATAATAATCATAGTGATGGTTTTGTCCCCTTCCTTAGGTAACGTCTTCAAAGGAGGCATTCGATATTTACCAAGTTGAGCACTTCTAAGCTCTCACAATTATGTAATTAGGACTACAGTATCAATGACAAATTTAGGATTGGGTTCCTGCTGGGAAAGTCAAAGCTTGAAGCACAATGGGGGAGTGACAAAATCAAACAACTCAAAA
Organism: Myrmecobius fasciatus; assembly: GCA_023553655.1. Classification (NCBI taxonomy): domain Eukaryota; kingdom Metazoa; phylum Chordata; class Mammalia; order Dasyuromorphia; family Myrmecobiidae; genus Myrmecobius; species Myrmecobius fasciatus. The sequence goes on along the minus strand of JAJPUD010004938.1, from coordinate 139,751 downwards.
ATGAGGAACACCCCTAGTCTGGCACAAGGGCTTCATTTTCATTAAAATGAACTAATCAAGGTTTTTTATCCTTTAAAGGATGTAATCTACCATGACATCAATGAAAAACCATAACATTTTTCATAATTATCCAGCTGCTTCTGAAAAGCTTTCATTGGCCAAGCTGTTTCCCCTCTTGCAACAGTTCTTTCCGACACCACTGTTTAGATTGCCAAACATACCAGGACTATCTGAGGTTTTTACAGGGTATCCCTCAAAGCATTAAACAAGCATCCTTGTTTAATGAGACACACATACACACAGAGTTCTGTAGCCTATTCTCTATTCTAGCTCCCCATAGCAATGTCTCAGTGTGATTTGAACAGATGAGCCCCTTTCTCCCCTTGCCACCATCCCCTAGCTTAATCAGCCATCTTGCAGCTACCCTATGAGAAAGAGAAGAGACATCTGCTGCAGCTGAAAAGTGAAGGGAAAAATGGAAGAGGAGGGATGGCAAGAAAGCAGAGGGACATTTTAATGACAATAGAAAAAATAAACAAGGAAAATTGGGGGGGGGGTGAAAAATGGAAAGGGGCAAGAGTGAAAGCCAGTGGCTAGCTCTAGACAAAAGGGAAAGGTTAAGGAAAAGAATAGTCATTTTCAGAGCATGGGATAAGAGAAAATAAAGCACCCTTAATTGATTATCATTACTCCTCTCTAACATGAACCAGAATCTCGAGAATCTACCTTGAATTTATATATCCAGAATCACTGCAGCAAAGGGCTTGACCTGGTGGTGAAAGCATCAATTTCTCACCAGAAAGGTAGAGTTTACAATCCCTCAATGAATCTACTCTTTCAATGGGTAGAAATATTTACATTGTCCCTATACAGCTTTCATATGGTAGAGATGAAAGTGATAATCTAGTACCAAAATCTAACACAGAGCTCATTACTCTCTGGAGTGCAATCCAAATCAGATTAAAATGTAATTGGGAAATATTTAACAAAATAAATTTTAAAATGCAATAAAACATAGATGATGTTAATAGGTGGTTTTCTAAGTCAATAGCTAGCTACCCATAGAGATCCTCATGTATAGTTTTGTGACCCCCATTTCTACTTGAATTTGATACCATTGGTCTAGAAAACCATTGAGTTCCCCATACCCTTAAATAATGGCATTATAGAGTCACAGATTAAAGTAGAAAGGGACAGGAGAGGTTATCTGGTTCCACTGCCTTATTTAACAAAAGTCCAGAGAAATGAAGTAACTTGTTCAAACTCATGGAGCAAGCCTCTGGCAGAGATGAAATTATTACGCAAGTCACCATCCAATGTACCACAATCCTATCTTTCTCCCTGTCTTCTCCTTCCTTCTCTTTTCCTTCATTCTTTCCCTCTTCTTCTCTCTCCCTCTCTCTCCCTCTCTCTTCCTCCCCTTTCCTTCTCCCTCTCTCTCTATATGAATGTGTATATATACAGACATAGACACATACATATGCAAGTGTGTGTGCATGTACATGTACTACAAGTGAAAAATACATGAAGTAAAATAATATAAATCATGAAAATACTTTGCAAAGTTAAAAAACACAGAAATATAAATTATTGTGTCATAACAATGTGTTCCACCAATTCATTGAGGTAATTATGTGATTTCTCATCTATAATCTAGTCCCTTTCTTTTTCCTATTAAATTCTGGCCCAATTCAGTGTGCATCTGTACTGTCTGTTTCTGTCCAAGATGTAAATGCTGATATACTAGCTCAATGGGGTGTCCATCCAATTTCATGTCATTATCTGGAAAATAGGTCATTTTCATCCATCTTATTCTCCTTGTAGAGGCAGCATAGTGTAATAACTAGAGGACAGATTGGACAAAGAATATGGAAAAGCTAGGTTCAAAACTCACCTCTGACATTTACTTCTAGGTGACCACAGACAAACAAAACCTTCTAAGCCTCAATTTCCTAATCTGTAAAAGGAAGAAATTGGATTAGATCACCTATAAGGGCCTTTTCCATTCTAAATTGATGTTCAGCCATTTTTTCAGTGGGCATGGAATTTAATGAGAATGCCTTTTAGTAGTGATGCAATCAGAAAGCAGGAGAACCTAGTGGACTCCTAGTAGACCTGATGTTTATTAGCTACTGAACTTTGGATAAGTCATTTGACTTCTTCAAATCCCAGTTTTTAATCTATAAAATGAGGATATTGGATTTGATGGCCTTTCAACTCAAAGACACCATTTTGCTATGTTTCTTAGTGTAAGGTACCTTCCATGATAGTGATAATGACTAACATATCCCTCCTTGTTTTAAATCTTGCTTGATGGTTATGATCAAGTTGTTAATGAAATTACTTCTTTTTAGTTCCAATATTCTTTTGGTCATGATATCTGTCTGTGAATAATGAGACACCATACTCTTCCCAGGATTACAATTATAGATGATGCAAGGGGTCATAGAGAAATGCATGGTGAGAATAAATAGAGTAAAATATATTACAAATGATTGTTTTCTGGCTTTAAAGAGATTCTCCAGGACATTCAAGAAAATGGTTAGTCAGATGGAAAGAGAGAGACAACCCATGAATACATGCAGCATCTAGTACCCTATTCCCATGGAGAGAACCTGTGTCCAGAGAACATGTTGAATTAGAGGGAAATCTTTAGTGTATCAAAAGGATTCAACATGGAAGATTTATAGAAAAAGGACTTGAATAGAGAAAGGATAGAAGGTTATGGCCACAATAATGGAGAAATATGCCAATTGAGGAAATTAGGACTCCATTATCTTATGTAATTATAGTGATTATTATTTAATATTAAGGGAAGCAATATGGCACAGTAGAGAACTGGCCCCATGATCAGGAGGTCCTGGTCACAAGTTTTGTCATTTACACATCCCAGGAATCAAGGGACTGAGCAATTTTCTTGATCAACGTTTTTCCATCAATCTGCATTGATAGAGGAAATTTTCTCAATAGGAGATCTCTAGGTAAATGAAATAACTAGCCCTAGAGGCAGCTAAATGGTATAATGGATACAAGTATTGTTCTGGAATCAGGAAGATGACTTCAAATCCAATCTCAGACACTTTATCACCTGTGTGACTTCAGTCAAGACATTTTAACCTCTACATGCATTAATTTGTTGTTCTTTAGTCGATTTTCAGTCCTGCCTTATTCTTCATGACCCACTTTGGAGTGTTCTTGGCAAAGATACCAGAGGAATTGTTATTTCCTTCTCTAGCTCATTTTACAGATAAGTAAACTGAGGCAGAGTTAACTTTCCTAGGGTCATAAAACTAGTACATTTCTGAGACCATATTTGAACTCAGGAAGATGATTCTTCCCAATTCCAGGCCTGATGCTCTATTATACTACTTTAGCTTCCTTCATTGCCTCAGTTTACTCAATTATAGATAATGGCAGTATATTACTTTGCAGAGTTGTTGTGAGGATCAAATAAAATAATATTTGTAAAAATGCTTAGCATAATCCCTGGAATAAAGTATGCATAATATAAATGTTTATTCCCTTCCCTCCTACCCATAACAATCACAATATTATTGGATTCAGCTCCTGTATTTGATAATTGGATGACTTTGGCAAAGTTCCCTAAGCTCTCTCTGAGCCTCAGTTTCCTTCTTTATAGTGAGAATATAAAAGATTGGCATGACTTACTTCACCATTGTATTGTGAAGAAAAGAATCTGTACTCTTTAAGGTCTACAGAGTTATTATTGATATTATTGTCATTAGCATTGCTATCATCATATTACATTATTACAGATCTTGTTCTGAAACATAGCTGTGGTTTCCTACTCTCCATTTATTAAATAATATATGTTATCTTTGGGATGCAGTAGTCACAAAAATAAATCATAATCAGGAAACAATTTAGCTCACCTAAAAATAATAATGATGATTTAAAATTTGGAACCTGCATGTGGAAAAACAATATGTCTACAAAAAAAGATACCACAAGCACCAACTAGAAATCGGGATATTCACATATTGTTTCATCAGGGGCTTTAGGGCTGGAAGAGACAGCAGAAACCCATCTTGACAATCTCCCCATTTTACAGATGGGAAAACTGAGGTCTAGACTTTTGCCAAAAGTCACACAGTAACAATTAGCAGAACTACAACCTGAAGCTAATTTCTCCAATTTACTCCAAACACCCTGTACATTCACTGCACGACTCTGACTCTTTAAAGCTAAATTCAAATATATAAGAAGAAATAATAACAATAACAATGCATCTTCCAAATAAAAAAATAACACTTTTGTCCTATTGTGGGAAGATATGGACTCTAACTTGCTCACTCCACAGACACCCAATACTAAGCATTAATGGCTCTGAGTGACCCCCAAATTGTCACCTAAATGCCATTATGGTCCTGCCAGTGTGCATCATTATGTTAGAGGCAAGGTTTGAGAGTACAGTTTATTAGTCTATTGTCTGAGACACTCATCTAGAGGTACAATTATTTTACGCTAGTTTCTCTCTCTTTGAACTGAGGTCTTCCTTATTCCAGGCCCAACACTTTAATTGTCTACATGATATACATACATACATACATAGACAGAAGATATAGAGATATAGAGACACAGACAGAAAGACAGAGACCAAGAGACAGACAGAGAGACAGAGACATGCTGAGACAGATTAAGACAGAGAGAAAGAAAAAAAAATGGAGGGGATTGATTTGCATCTCAAAATTCAAAAGTGGGGCAAAATTGACAGAAAAAATCAAATAAAACCATGGAAATATACATGAATGTGATACAAGCCAACAAATTTACCTTGAAGATATGATGTGCAAAGGTATCCAACAAAAAGATGAAGATGCAGTAAAAAGAAATAAATTATATGTACATCTAATATCAATAAATGATAAACCCTATATTTTACATTCAAAAGCAAATGTCTCCATTATATTGAATTTAAACAATGATTTTGACTAGATATACAGATAATATATACAGAATCACTTCAAACTTCAAATAATTAATTACACTTTGAAGTCCTTCAATCTCTTTATTTGTTTTAGATCTTCTGTGATGACCACATACTATTTTCTTTCTGCCTAGATTATTTTGGGTACCAAGATTATGGTATTCTAAGTTTCACAACTATAAAATATAACCCACAGAGCATTTATCTTAAAAAGATCACCCAGATTATAATGGGACCACTAAAAGGAGTACATAATCTAGCTCTTTCTCCTATTGGATTCCGTGCCTAACATTACTCATCTGCAAAGCACCTTTGACAGAGACTCATAGTGATGTATTAACTCAATAGACTAGGGATCTAAAGGTGGATCATAAACTTGGACATAGACATTTTTGAAGCTAAGACAATAGGAATTTCTTTGTTCTGAAATGACCATACTTGGATTGATTTTTTTAAGTGATCATGGCTTTTAATTGAGGAGTCCCTGCAATATGCTGTGATGGTGCAAAAACAAAACAAAACAAAACAAAACAAAAAACCAAAAACATAGTATCATTCACTGATAAGGGCATCTAAAAAACTTTTCCATCTATAGTAATAGTGCACATAGTAGGAACTTAATCAATGTGCTTATTGATGCGAGTTTAAATCAATTAAATTACTGTGAGTGGTGGTAAAAGGCATGACACTATACCAAAAAGGAAGGAACTGACATGGAAATCATACACTATTCTCCCAAGGTATTGTGACAAATGAGCTAATGGAAATGATTTTGTCACCATAAACATACATTTGAAGGTCAAAATAGATAGAATTATGCTATATGAGAAGTATCCCCACTCTTAGCCTATCAATTTCCATATAGTAGACATTTAACAAATTTTTATAGAATAGATATGACTCGTGAATGATCTAGTAGGGCAGAGACTATGGTGCTGACAAATATTAAAGGAAAAATCAGGGCTAACAAGGATTAGGGAATTAGGGGATAAAGGCTAAAGAATTATCAAGAATAAAAGCAAAGTTAACAGTTCAATGATAAGTAGAGGAGTTGGCTAGCTATCAGGAGAAGTAAAGAATTTTTTAAATAGCAAAAAGAATAAAAATAAATAAAAATTAGGAAAGACATGAATAAGTATTAAAAATGAACAAATATTAAGTTTCAGGTACTGTTAGGTTCTGGGTATTTAGATACAAAGAATGAAACAATCCCTAAGGGAACTTACATATATAAGTAACAATTATATTCAATTGAAGGAGTATTTTTTTTAATTTTTTATTTTATTTGCATAACATATGTGTGGGTAATTCTTCAACAATAACCCTTACATAGCTTTCTGTTACAAATTTTTCCCCCCAACTCCCCACCCCTCCCCTAGATGGCAGGATATCCACTACATGTTAATTATGTTAAAATATTGGCAAATCGAATATATGTATACATATTTCCAAACTTATCATTGGTGTGCAAGAAAAATCTTATCTACACGAACGATATATCAGATAAAGGAAACACAATGTAAGCAAACATCAATCAAGGAGTATGAGAATGTTATGTTGTGGTCCACATTTCGCATCCCTCTCTCTGGGT
>JAJPUD010004938.1:92066-128212 GCA_023553655.1 Myrmecobius fasciatus | reverse complement strand
TTGTAACTCTTACTAGTTGTATGATTATTCACAAAATACTATTTTTTTAGCTTCAGTTTTATCATCTATAAAATGGGAATGGGAATGCTTATGCTTTTTTCCCCACAGATTTATTATGAAAAAAGCATTCACAAACTTTTAAAAAATGCTATGGAAATATATTAGTAACAATATTATTATTTCAAAGATCAACATATAACTGAGCAACAGGAAGGGATTTCAATGACAAATGACCTCAAGAGGAATAAAAAGATTTACAATTGGGGCAGCTAGATGGTGCAGTGGATAGAGCACCAGCCCTGAAGTCAGGAGGACCTGAGTTCAAATTTGGCCTCAGACACTTAACACTTCCTAACTGGGCAAGTCAACTTAACCCCAACTGCCTCAGAAAAAAAAGATTTATAATTAATAAACAAGTATTTGTATTCTAATTGGGTTTACAAAAACAAAAGTGAAATAGAGCCTTAAAGAAGGCTCCATTCTAGGTTTGGTGAATGTTAATAGCATGAGGCATATTTCTAACATTGAGTTGTAAGAGACAATTGGTATATAAAGTCTTATTGTTAATATTTTTAGCATTTACTATGTGTCCATCATTGTGCTAAACTTTTTTATAATTTTCTCATTTTAATTCAACAACTTTAGGAGATTAATATTATTATGCTCAATTTACATTTGAGGAAACTGAGGCAAACTGGTTAAGTGATTTGCTTAGGTTCAAATGCCTAGTAAATGTCTGAGACTAGATTTTTAGGTCACATATTCCTGACATTGGGCCTGATACACTAAGAAAGCAATGTGATCCAAGCCAATGGAAGGATTCTTCACAGAAGATCAAGGATCCAAGGATACAAGCCAAGTGATAAAGCAATTTGCATAACATTACCTTATCTGAACCCTATAACGACCCTATGAGAGAAGTTAACTATATTGACAGGAGGAGGAGGAGCAGGAAGGATGGACAACCACTAACTCACATTAATAATTTGATATTATGTAGGGTAGAAAGGGAGATAGAATGATGGAATAGAAAGAGATTTGGGCTCTAAATTCAGAATATCTCTTTTCCTAAGCTCACACTGGATTTGGACCTTAACCTTAAGCATTTTCCCAATCCTCTCTGGAACTGAGGCATATCTATAAAATTGGGATATTACAGCAATAATATCACCTCAAATCACAGGTTGGTTGCATGAAACTATTATTAGAGAGGACTAGAGCTCTAATGTGGTGACTACTGCAATGAATTTAAAAGTAAACCTTAGCTAGCAATCTGGATTGGGGAGAGATGAAACAAATGTGCAGAAAAGATGAAAAACAGAACAACAGCTGGTGAAGCATTTTGTACAGATAATGTTTTACATAAAAACAATATTAATGATAATCACTGATAGTGCAACCTAGTGCTTACAAGGAACAAAGGTACCAGCCAATGGGTAGCAAAAGCTTCTGTATTGACCATGGTGGTGAATTCCACTGACATCATTTCTCTACTTTTGTCAGTAGAAATCTGCATTTTCCTGTTTATTACCTGATAATTTATTTCAGCCAGATGTTTTCTGGCTCATATAGAGGTTGATGTCTATGATATTAAGCCCACTCATCCACACAGCAATCTGCAAATAAGTATTGGATCTCCTAAGTTCTAAGCAAGGATGCTCTTGGTTTGGACACCCAATTATATGTGACAGCTACAGACTGGAACCCCAGTGAAAGTCCCCAACGGAGCAAGAATATTATGTCTTATTGGAACCAATATTTCAGTTCCACTCAATACCATTCAATGAATATTTGTTACACATTTGCTGTGTACAAAACACTGATAGACACTGAGGGAAATAACATATTTAGATAAGATATTTATCCTGGCTTTTATGGAACCCATAGTCTATGAGGGAATACAAGGAGTTATGAGAAAAGGAGCTGGTAGTAGAGACAGACAGACCAACCTTATGATGTAGAAGTTACTATTAGATCCATTTCATAGATGAGAAAATTAAGGTTCAGAGAGATTTAAGCAATGTGCCTAGAGTTCCGGTATATGTTTTTAGATGGGGTTTGAACACAAGTTTCTTGAATTTGAGTCCAGCACATTATCAATTATACCATTCTGCTTTAAGTTAGAGAAATATGTTATGAGTTGTAGTTTCATTTATTTATTTATATACCATATGCTTGTGGTAATATCTGGTTTCAAGTCTCATCTCTGACATATCCTGGCTATATATGTCACAACCCCTGTTCTTTAGTCAAATGTACTGGTGTATATTTATATATTTTATGTATAAAATATTATATATATACATATATATAATGTTCAATATATCATGCTTATGCATAAATTTACAAAACATTGCATTTAACAAACTGGAGGTGAGTTGCTGAGTAATAAAAGACATAAAGAGGGAGGAAGCATTGATAGAATAAAATAAATTAAATTAAATAGGAAAAACATAATGAAATACAGACTGAAACTTCTGCACCCTCTCCCAACTATCATTTTATCTTAACCTTACCTGGTTTTTTTTGCATTTAAACAGGCTATTCTTCTTGACTTAAATGTTCTTTTTCTTCATCTCTGCCTCAGAAAGCCTTCTTTTTTTTTTCCACCAAGGACTACCCCACTGACCACCCCTTCCATGAAGCCTTCCTGATATTCCCCAGCTAAAAGGAAACTTCTCCTTCCAATTTCCTTATGGCATTTAGGATTTTTTTCTCTGCTTTTATCACATTCTAAGAAAAATTATTCTGGTAACATAAGATGTGGCCTCCAATCCTAGTTCTGGTATTGGTACTTAGAAGACTTTTGGCAGTCCATTTAGCCCTTCTGGATCAATGTCACCTTTCCAATGGAAATTTGATGAGATGGTCTCAAAGGTCTCTTCCAGCCCTAAATTATACAATCTCATGATTTATGTACATGTTCTAGATGATAAACTTTTTGAGGGCAGGAACTGTGCCACAAGAACATAGATTTAGAATTGTAAGCTATTTTAGGGACCATTTTGATATCTTAATTTTATAATTAGGGAAACTGAGCCCAAATATCTTTCCCAAGATCAAAAAAGCAGTAAGTAGCAGTATCGAGGCTTTAACATTGGTTTTCTAACTTTAAATTCAATGTTCTTTCCGTTGATCCCTTCATATTTTTTTAAAGATTCCCAGCACTAACACTGCACATATGGCCATGGACATACTTAATTAACATTTGTTGAATTATTAAAGTGAATTGGATTTGGTTTTCATGACTCAGCCAGCAAACTTCAGCAACTGACTAATTTGACTTTATTTCCTAAAATGCAATACTTGAACTAGGAAGAAAAAGAGATATTTGAGTCAATGGATAAGCAGGCAATAAAGATGGTGCTTCCCAATCTAGCTCTTGGAAGAGATTAAAAGGGAAAGTTAACAAAAGTCAGTTTCCAAGAGCAGCTTTAGGTCTGCAGGGTTTCTTTCACTCCTGCCCTCCTTGAATCTGGTGTATATATGTGTCCCCATCCACCCACTTAGTTAAGGTGAGAGCCAGAGAATTATTTCCTCAGTCGTCTGTATTTTTCTCAGGTAGATGAGGATGATTCGAGTTATAATAGATTCAGGACTTTGAGGGCATTACAGCTGTTCTGAAGAGGAAACCTACCACTAATGAGGAGGGACTACAGCTAAAGAAACAGGATGAAAGAGAGAGCAACACGCCGCTTTATTCCTACAGGAAATAATTGCCAAGAAATTGCATAAGCCTTCCCAAGTTGAAAAAGAATATGGCACTTTAAATTCTCTCTTAAGTTTATGATCTAGTGACCACGCTTTTTACCAAGAGTGGATATATTTGGCAAGGTAAATACCATTATGATTAAAACCAATATAATATTCCCATCGTGGGCTGGCTTTTATCAGATGGTTTTGGAGCATCTGAGGATATGGGACCTGAGGAATGGAGGAGCTCCCTCAAAGAAAGATCAGTGGAAACATTTGCTTTTATCGTAATAACGTTGGGAGGGGTCAGGAATTCTGCTATAATATATAGAAAAGGAGACACCAGCATAGTTTCTTAAACTTTTTCTACTCATGACCCCATTTGCCCAAGAAATTTTATGCAACTCGGAGTATGCAGGGATATAAATCAAACATTTATTGATAATAAATCATAATTTTGTGATACATTCAGGTACACGATCCCCAGTTTAAGAAGCTTTGAGCTAGAAGAGGAATATTCCTTCTGGGCTCCTTTGTGCCAGGCACTGTGCCAATCTCTGGGGATAAAACCAAAGGCAAAAGTAGTCCACGCTCTTAAGGAGCTCATAATCTAACGGAAAAGGCAATATGTAAAGAATTAGATATATATAAGAAATATCAAGATAAATTTGAGCAAATTAAGAGGAGAGGTACTAGTGTTGAGGGGGAATGGGAAAAGCTTCTTTTAGAAGGTGGGATTTTAGCCATGACTTGAAGGGGAGATGACAAGGAAATAATTCCAGGCCTGTGGGTACAGCAAATACAAATGGACAGTGTCAAGAGGACAGTGTTGTACAAGGAACAGCAGAAAGGTGAACATCACTGGCTTTTAGAAAGCCTAGGGCTGAGTACAAAGACTAGAATGATGGGAAGGAGCCAGGACTTTGAATTCCAAAGAGAGGATTTTATATTTGATTCTAAAGGTAGTTTAAAAAAAAAAAGGGAAAACATGATCAGACTTGCATTGTAGGAAGGTCAGTTCAACAACTAAGTAGGGGATGGATTGGAATTAGGGAACAATTTAGTTTGGTAAATCACCAGACAGTCAATATCCCAGCTTCTTAAAATGGAGGGTCACAGCCCATACGGGGTGCCTTGTAATTTAATGTGGAAGTTGTGAAACATGATTTATTATCAGTAAATGTATGATTTGTATACCTACTTTATATGCCCATATAAGTGTGGTCATATAAAAAATTTCTCAAACAAAAAAAGAGTCACTAGGTTAAAAAGTTTGAGAAAACCTGGTCTGCATTAGTAGTCCAGATATGAAGTGATGAAGGCTTATATCAGGGTGATACCAGTGCCAAAAGAAAGAAAAGATATAAATCAGATATACTATATCTCCAGTATACAGTGAGTGCTTAATAAATGCTTGTTGACTAATTGATCATAGTCTGAAGTATGCTAATGTTTTCCTGCCTACAAATATATATATTTAGGAGCTACAGATCACCACTCAATATAAAACTGAGTAACTCAATTTGACAATTATTTGTTGGCGACCACCATTTACAGGCACTAGATTAAGTAAGATTATCTAAGTCAAGTATGAGATAAAATATTTAGATAGTATATCCAAAACTTAAAGCATGGAATGTTAGTTATTATTAATATTGGGACAAGACATATTGCCTCTTCTCCAAGAGATTTTGGGCTAGGGGAGTGTGGGGATAACACATATATACATCTATACCAATAATTTTTAGGTCCAATGGGGAACAGGGGAGAGAAGCAGCACCAGCTCGAGGTACTGACCAAAGCTTTGTGCAGAAAGTAGCATTTGAGGACATTAATGCACAAGGAGAAATTGATCAGAAGAACAGGATTCTAGGTAGAGAAAACAGCAGCAGAGAGGCATGATATGGTAAGATTATTGGGGAGGTAGGGACAGGGAAAACAGATCATTCTCAGTAGAGCAAAAAGTATATGAAAAATAGGGTGAGCTATCTAAAAATGGAAGAAGAAAAAACAGGTACACACAAGAAATATACAAGATAAAATTGGAGATAATTAAGAAAGGAGAGTCACCAGCATTAAGAGAAAATGGGAAAAATTTCTTTAAGAAGGTAAAAGTTTTAGCCAGGACTTGAAGGAAGCCCCATGGCTTAGAGATGAAGGAAAAATTCTAGGCAAATATTACATGTACAGCAAGTGGGATACCAGTGAGGAATAGCAAGAAGCTACCAGTATGACCTCTGGTGAACCTTGAATGCCAAGTGAGTTTGAGCTTAAACTCAATGGATCACAAGGAAACACAGAAAGTACTTTGCAGAAACAAACTGTGGGATATCAGATGTGATGGACAATTGGTTCATTGCAAGAAAAGATGAACAGGATTCAGAAAAGTATGAGAAAATTATTTTTATTATGATCAAAGTGAAAGAAGCAGAACCAGGAATACAATACATCTAAGAACTTTCACAATAAAAATAAAAAGAACAAATACACTGAAGTGAAATTCTGTGTAATTAAAAAGCCCTAGCTTGTGATCTTTCTTTAGGAAAGATGAGGGAATATATTTTCTATATTTTATTCATGGATGGGGGACCACTATCATGGAACAATGCATATATTATCCAACTTACTTAGTTTATTAGTTTTTCTGATCTTATTATTCCCTCTTTTAAAAAAATCTTTTTTTAAAGGAATGATTAAAGTAGAGAGGAATATATTTGGAAAAGAAGATGATATAAGAACAAAATTTTTGTTATTCATTTCCACTAGCTCTGGTTGTACTCAAAAGCTCTTTCCTAGGATACCCTTATTTCTCTCTCTAACTTGGTGACCTCATTATTAATTATGTTTATATATATATATATATATGTAATCTCAATAATATTATAATCTCAATTCAAATGATTCTCTTAGTCTGCTCCTCTCTCTCTGAACTCCAGCCCCTTTCATTTCTCTTTAATTATATTTTTCAACTAGATGTTTATACTCAACATATGTAAAACTTGAGCTTTTTATCTCTCACCATCATACTTCTTTATTTTTATTGAGAATAACACTACCTTTCCAGCCAGCCAAGTTCACTAGATTTTCCTCTCTTATACTCAACCCAGAATCAAACTGTAGGATGTGGGATGAATTTTTCCAATCTTATCAATTTTTTGGGAAGTAGAGTAATTTCTTCTCTGGCTAGAGATTATTATAAACCTTTTTTTTTCCTGCTTCATTTGACACTAGTCTTGACCAAGCAACAAATCAATCCATAAGCCACTATTAATTTCTTCCTATGTGCCAGGCACTGAGAATACAAAGCAGGCAAAATCAGTTCCTATCCTCAGGGGGTTTATATTCTAATGGGAAAAACAATATTTAAGGTCTGTTATCTCCAGAATAACATTAGGGCTCTATAGCATACAGTGTTTAAATGAGGTCGCCCAAAGCACATAAATGGTTTAATTAGAATAAATGTTCTTAATCATTTTTGGGAGTCCAGAACCTTTTTTGGCTATCTTCTGAGACCTAGGGATCCCTTCTCATATTAATGTTTATAACAAAATTCATAAAATTACAAAGAAAATTAATTACACTGAAATACAGTTATCAAAACAAGTTCATGGACCGCCCAGTTAAGAATTCCTGGCATTAGAGACCCACAAAACATGAACAGACACTCAACTTTAATTGGTCTGGCTTTTTGAAAATACAGGTAATAAAAGAGCTTTGGTAGGATGCAGAGCAGAAGAGAGATTTTTTTTTTTTTTTGCAAAAGAACTGCATCATATACAAATGTTTATTTCATAGGAAACAATATGGGATTAAGCCAATTCCACCATTCATTGCTGTTGGCATCCAAGCTAATTTGGCTTTGTCATGTATTTTGGATACTGCGGGCCCTCCATCCACAATGGTGAACCCAATAAAAGAAACCTAATCTTACCTGGGCTAGAGGCCAGCTCCACTGGAAGGAGAAACCTAAATAGAAAGAACTGGGGATCAAAAGAGGGGGAGGACAAACAATGGCCCAAGCTGCCCCCAGCCTCTGTCAATAGGCCTTTGATGCAAAGTAAAAGCAGAATATGTCTGGGCATATGCTGTTGAGCCAGCCTGGTCTCATTCAGGGAAAGACCCAGAAGAGAATGCAGCTGCCTTAGCTTCCCCAGAGGCCTGGCCCAGAAGGGAAAATGGACAAGACAGGCCCCGGCGAGACAGCCGCCAGAATGCTGTTTCCCCAGAGTTTTAATGAGGCAATTAGAGGACCAAAGAGCTATCTATAATGACAAATAGCCATCAGCCCACCCACCGGAGAGCAAGAAGTAGAGGGGATGCAGGGGAGGGGAGCAGAGGAAACAAAGGAGAAGAGCTAGGAAAGCCAGCCTCGGAGAATTGGACAATTAGGGAAGGAATCTCCTCCTTCTCTTGAAGAAGGGTCCGAGGAGGCCCATGGAAGATGGGTAGGGCTTGGAGGACTCTGGCGCTTGCTAGTTACAAAAATGAGCAAGAGGAAAAAATAATTCTACCTCCCTGAGCCTCAGTTTTCTCATCTGTAAAAATTAGTAAAATACTATAATAATAAGGAAATTAATCAGACCTGTCATATTGCCATCAAAGAGCAGATGAATGATTTAATAAGTGAATGAAAAAGTACTTACTGTGTATAAAGTACTGCCCTAATGCTAGAGATTAAAATATCCCAGAATGAAGATGGTGGGTGTTCTCAAAGAGCAGTTCATGAATTAGTTCTGGATTTAGGTCAAATCTGGCCATTAGCTGTGAATCTGGGCAAGTGACTTATGCATTAATTGCCTCAGTTTCCTTCTTTGTAAAATAGAGCTAAATAATGACTCATTTCTCAGAGATGTTGTATCAAAAATATCTCTAAAGTATTTAGCACAGTGCCTGGCACTTAGTAAACTTAATATAAATATTACCATTCTGTGACTATTATTATTATTATTATAACAAGAAGAACACAATATATAAAGGATGCTTCAGCAACAAATGGAGTAGAAAGAAGCAGTAATCTTTAGAGTATAATAGCAAAACAAATGCTAGCATATTTCCTTCAATAGCTAATAAGTAGTAATAAAAATAATATTTATTTGTTATTGTTCAGTTATGTCCGATTTTTCATAATCCTGTTTGGAATTTTCTTAGCAAAGATACCGGAGTTGACTTTTCCGCTTATTTTAAAATGAGGAATGGAGGCAAACAACTTGAAGTGACTCGCTCAAGATCACACAGCTAGGAAGTGTCTGAGGCTATATTTGAACTCCTGAAGATGAGTCCTCTTAACTCTAAGCCTACAGTGCTATCCACTGTACAGCCTAGCTGCCAGTAATGTAATATTATATATACATATATAATACTTTAAAAATCAGTAAAGCCTTTCCTATAAAATCTCACATATACAGGAGGCAGGTACTACTGGCATTATAGTCTCCATTTTACAGATGGGGAAAATAAGATTAAGAAAAGATGCAGGTTATAACCATATCACATAGCTATTCAATAGAAGGGTCAGGATGTTTTTCTCTATCCTTTCCTCACAGAGTAGTCATGGATATGAACTGAGATGATGTAAAGTACTGGGCCAGGCTGAAAGCAGTAGATAAAGAAGGAAGAGGAGGAGGAAAAGGAGAAAAGAAAGGGGAGAAAGAAGAAGCAGAAGAAGGAAAGGAGAGAAGGAAGAGGAGATGGAGGAAGAAGACTTGAGCAGATTACCTCAGTGGATCTCTATTTCCTTCTCAGTACAATGCAGATAATTTTAGATAATCTCTAAATTCTCTTCCAAAAGGAGAGTCAATGACTCTGATTCTTATCTAAATAACCTTTGGTTATCAGCCATCCTGGCAAAGACCAGAACTAGGATCTGGGTCTCCGGACCTAAAGAGCAGATCTAACTTTATCCAACCACTTTCAAGAAACTTAATAGCTTCTTCTCACCTCTGTAACAAAATGCAAATTCCTCTGGCATTTGAAATATTTAATAATGTGCTTCCAATCTAACTTTCTGTGTGGATTTAATATTAGATGTGTTCATTTATTCTGTATAACAATAATAATGGCAATAATAGAAAGTATTTAGGTGGTGCAATAGATAGAGGGCTGGATGGAGAGTTGGGAAGATCTCAGTTGTGCTGCAAATACTAGTTAGCTATGGGGCTCTAAGCAAGTGACTTTAACTTCTCAGCTTCAATTTCCTATTTTTAAAGTGAAGGTCTTAATAATATATCTATTCACAAAACTGTTGTAAAGATTGAATGAGATCACATCAGTGCAGCCCTTTATAAACTTTAAAGCACTCTATAGGTGCTCATGATTCATAATTATACCTGGTTTGATAATTGATAATGTCATTTACATAGCCATTCTTTAAAGATTTATAAAGTATGTTATATATTAACTCATTTCGCCTCAACTGAACTATTAATTGTATATGTAACTCCAGTTGCTACCTCTGTCTTTGCATAAGCTTTCCCTCATGCCTTTTTCCTGACTATGACTTCTTAAAATTCCAAGTTTCTTTCTGAATTCATATTGTGTTTTCTCCTATACAATTCCCTCTCCAATCATCCCTGTGCCTTCTTATTAGTGTCTTCTGAGAAAATCACTTTAAATTTCTGTCTGTATATTTACAGATACACATGTATATATATATATAAATAAATATATTTAGTAATATATAGTAATATAAAACCTACTAAAGAGATGTATATTTTATTACCTACACATCTAGATGTCATGTTTAATAAGCATACTTATATATTTATTAAATGTATATTTAGTTAATGTTATATATATGTAAATATAAATATACACATACATGTGTATGTGTTTTTCAGTAATTTTTTAAAACCATGTCTAACTCTCCATGACCCTAAATGTCAAAAATACTGGAACAGTGTCCTTTAGCACATTTTAAAGATAAGGAAACAGAGCCCAAGGGTTGAATGATTTGTCCCCCATTACACAACTAGAAAGTATCTGAGAGCACATTTGAGCTCAGGTCTTCCTGATTCCTGACCTAGTGCTCAATCTACTGCATCACTTATGTATTTGTCTGTCAATCCATCCATCCATTTATCGATCTGGCCATCTATCTAGCTGTCTGTCTATCCATCCATCCATCCATCCATGTATTCATCTGCCCATCTATCTAGCTGTCTGGCTGTCTCTCAGTGTGTTAATCTATCTGTCCCTCCATCTGTCTGCCTGTCTGTCCTTTCGTCATCTGCCCATCTATTTGTCCATCTGTCCATCCACCTGCCTATCCACTTGTTCAATTATCTGTCCTTCCACCTGCCCATCTATCTGTCCACTTGTCTCTTCTATCCATCTCTCCATCCATCTATCTTTCTGTCTGCCTGTCTATCCATCTGTCTGATCATCTGTCCATCTATTCATCTATCTGTCTTTCTGTTTGTCCATCCTTCTGTCCATCTATCAGTCTGTCTGTCTGTCCATCTAGCTATCTCTGTCCATCTATTTGTCCAAACAGATCTGTTTGTATATCTGCATCTATCTATTCATTCATCCATCTGTCTATTCATCTATTTGTCCATGTGTATATCTATCTCCCTGTCTGTCTGTCTACCTATCTGTCTGTCTATTCTGTCTATCTCTCTATCTTGACTTCTTAGTATATATGCTGTTTCTTTCCAGGAGGGCATAAGCTCTTGTTTAATTTAATTTTTGTTTTGTATCTCCGTGTGTAGTAGAGTAACTCCTACCTGTGCAGTTACTTTACAAATGCTAATTGAATTAGACAGCTGAAAAGAAGCTCAGAGGTAAAGAAATTGGGAGTCAAAGCCTTTGGAAAGAGCTGGCCCTACATTCAGGAGATCATCACGCCATTATCACAATAATTGACATTGTTTGGGCTCTTCTATTTATACTGACTCTTACAGGCAAGATTCCTTTTTGTGTCCATTTCACAGATGAGAAAACTCAAAGATATTTGAGAGGATTTACACCAGAAGAGTCTGAAGTGAGGTTTGAATACAGGAGGGCTTGACGCCAAGTCTATTATTCTTGAATTTGCCATTCTGCTTTTTTTTTTTAATTAAAGCTTTTTATTTACAAAACATATGCAACAATATTAACCCTTGCAAAGCCTTCTGTTCCAAATTATCCCCTCTTTTCTCCCACCCCCTCCCCCAGATAGCAGGTAATCCAATACATGTTAAATATGTTAAAATATATGTTAAATCCAATACACATATATATGTATATGTATATATATACAGACACATATTTACACAGTTATTTTGCTACACAATAAAAATCGGATCAAAAAGGAAAAAAAACTGAGAAAGAAAGCAAAATGCAAGCAAACAACAACAGAGAGAATGAGAATGCTATGCTGTGGTCCAACACTCAGTTCTGCCATTCTGCTTTAAGACAGAGAAAGATATTCTGTGCCCCCAGATGCAGTGAATTTATTCAGATATTTATATATTACTTTTTCATGATGTAGCAAATAGAGCACTGTCTTTGGAGGTATGAAGATCCGAGTTCAAATCCCACTTCTGAGTCCAATGATGTACCAGTAACTATTTAATAACTACATGAGGGTGGTGGGAGGAGGATGGAGGCGTTATTGTATGATGCACTTTTAAAATTTCAGCTGAATTAACATTTTCTCCATCCCCTTTTTGTCTAAACAATCAATAAGACAAGAAACTAAACCTTAATTTGTGGTGTTTGCCAATTTCTGAACACTTCCACTAAATTTTTAGAGATTGGCTTGTAGGAGCCAATCGTGCTGGTTGTTTAACTCTGGGCAAATTTCTTAATTTCTCAATGTTCAAAACAACTGCTTAAGACTCTAAAGTACAGAGAAAATGCCCAAGAACTAGATAAGATTTTTTCTTATCTGAGAATTCCTTATACCAACAAATTCCCAAGATTATTCCCTCTCTTCCTCCCTATGATGGTGGTATTCAAAAACCTGGCATTTTTTGCATTTTTTTCTTTCCAGAAATCTTATATAGAGATACTTGGGAGATACTCAGCCTGGAGAAAGTGAGGGGAGAAGCCTTAGGAAGCATTAGGGGCCCCTGCTCTCTGTACGGACAATACAATCCTGGAGGCAACCAAGCCCACATAATGAATGCTTGCTTTATTATCCAGAAACAAGCCTTTCCAATCTGTTGACAAAAGATTAGGAAGAAAGAGCCTGCTGATCAACATCCTTATGCTTCCATGTAAAAAAAAATACCAAAAAAAAAAATACCAAAAAAAAAAAAAAAAAACACTAGATGCATCTCAGACTCACAGAGCCTGCAGAGACAACCATTCCCACCCTCAACTCTTCCATGAGCCCTGGTTACTGAGGCACTTGTCAATTTAAACTGCTTTTTTACATAAACAAAGATGCAGATTTGGAAGGAAATTTGGAAAACCCTTAGGACCAAAAGATGGAGAAATCCAGAACTGGAAGGGACATGAATAATCATTGAGTCCAGCTTTTTTGGTTTATAGATGAGAGAAACTGAGACCAAGGAAAGGGGACAGGTGTCCAAGAACACCCAAGTAATACATAGCAAGGGAAAAATATACTAGTTAACACTTATACAAGTCTTCAAAGTCCTTCAAGTTCTAGCAAATATCCTAATTCTCATAAGATGCTTTTCCCCCCCTTAATGTTTGTGGCTTCATTTTGATGTGGTACAGCCCTTAGGAATAACCCCAAGGCTACCTGGCCTTGGGAATGATGGAGTTATGAATATTGTATTTCTTCCCTTAGGCTATCTTGCCTTAGTTTATTTTATATGGCCAGGATGTTGAGTCCAAAATGTTACTGCCTGTCAGATAACAGCATGTTAGTCAGTGATAACAGACTTTCTGAGACTAATTAGCAATAATAATGAAGTGTTTAAAGTTAACACAGGTGCCGGACAAAATTGCTTGCCCACCACTTGACATTTCAGGTCTAAAAAATACAACTCGGGAAGGTTACTCCATAAGCTCTACCCAGGGAACTAGGGGTACTATACCTGGGCACAAGACCACTCTTCAACTCCACATAGAAGCCACAAAATTAGCATATCGGTAAAATGAAACATGTTTTCTCTTATTTTTTTCCCTATAAATTTACCTTCTTGCTCCTGGCTCTTTGCTAACTTTTGAAATTTAGCTCCTTTAATTGACATTACAATTATAATAAACTTTGCCCCTAGACTTGGAGATGGGTCTGAGCTGCAAATTCTTTTGAGATACCTCATGACACTGGTCTGGAACCCCAATACCTTGGGGTCCCCTTGAACCTCAACAATTTAGTTGATTGTGTCCAATTTATCCTGTATTATAGCTTATTTATACGTAGCTATCTGCATGTTGTCTCCTCCAATAGATAATAAATTCCTTGAGAGGAGAGACTTTTTTTTGCCTGGGGATTCTTTGTAATCCCAGTTCTTAGCACAATACCTAGCATAGAGTAAGTGCTTAATATATGCTTGTTATAGGAAGGAGAGAAAGTATTGTAGATATAAGGGATAGCCAGTAGCTGTGCAGTCAGTTACTCTGTCTACCTGGTGTCTTTCTTGTATATACCAATGCATGTCTAGGTTGTTTGCCCACCCCCATTAAAATTTAAGCACTTTGAGAGCAGGAGCCCTTTTCAATTCTTCATTTTCTTCCACAGTACTTAACAAATAGTTGAGTGCTTAATAAATATTTGTTAATTGATTGATAAAAATACATGCTTGTCAATTTGACAGAGCACATATATATTATCTGTAATATGTATTTTATTTATAGTTATACAATGGCATATATTATACATATGTCACTATAATGCCTTGATTGAGAATTACCCCTTCGACTCCAAGGAGCTCCAAGAAGCAATTATTAAGATTTCAATTGAAGGCTTCTAGTGATAGATAGTCTTTCAGGTAGTATTATTACTAATAAAAGACTAATGTAAGGGAAGTGACAAAAAGGATGTCAACAAAAAGTTGTATGTCCTGAAATGTGTGGAGAGTGACTGGTCATGTGAGGAAGCAAGAGATAATGGATTACACAGGGTCATACTGTACATGTTATTATTGGTGTACAATTATTTTCAGTCATGTTTTACTTTTTGTGACCCCATTTGGAGTTTTCCTTGCTGAAATACTAGAATAGTTTGCTATTTTCTTCTCCAGATCATTTGACAGGTGAGGAAACTGAGGCAGACAAGGTTAAGTGACTTGCCCAGGGTCACATAGCTTGTAAGGGTCTGAGGCTGGAATTGAACTCAGGAAAATGAATCTTGTGGACTCCAAGGCTGACACGTTATCCACTGAGCCACCTCGTAATCTATATATCTATATCTCTATACCTATATGTAAACACATACACACGTGTGTGTATATTTTATATATAAACATACATACATGTGTATACCTATATGAAGTACATTAAAATATATTATTTCAGTATATCTTTACAAAAAAACAAATCTCTGTGAAATAGGTGCTTTTATCATATGTGTATATACATAACAATATACATATTATATAAAATATGTATTATATATAAACACATATAAATATATATTTTGTATTTCATACATACACAGAGAGAGTGAAAAATAGGGAAATGGAAGAGAAGTAGGGGAATCTGAGTAATATATAGCTTTAAGTAACTTGCTGAGGGTCACACAGCCAGTGAGTGTTAGAGGCAAAATTGGAACTTAGGTTCTCCAGATTGGGAAGAGGTTCTCTATCCATGGGGATATGCCATATTTTGTGGTCAGCCTTATTAAGCATCTTCTGCAGTTCTCTGTCCAACCTGTTTTTAAGCCAGAAAAGGCATTCAGCAATGTAGATCCTGCTACAGTAATGCTCACACGTTCAGAAAAAAAATTTTTTAATTGTTGAAAGATCTGGGATCTTACCCATGTAGATACTCCCAGTGAAAAACTTCTACCCACTCATTCTAGAGGATTCCTGCTCGTGTCCTTCCTTCAGTCTTCTGCATTGGGGTTCCACTCACTGGGCTCAAGATACTATATGGAGACCACCTGAGTTTCTCTACCCATCATCTCTTGCTTTCCCCAAATGACTAATCTCCCTCCATAAATTTCAGGACATCCATCTCTTGGCTAACATTCATTCTGCTTCTTTCCTTGTATAACTCTTTTATTAGTAATGGCAATATTTGAATGAATGAGCATTCAAGTGAATACTGAATGACCACATCTTAGAGATGTTCAATGGGCAATTCTCAATTCAGTTTGAGTTCCACTAAACAGAAGAAGTGGTTTTGTATAAATTTTCTATTTGCTTATCTATGCACATGTTGTTTCCTTCAGTAGAATGTAAACTTTTCAGGTATTTTTTCCTTGAAGTCATTTGTCCCTATTACCTTTTACATTGTCTGGGACATCACAAATGCTTTATAAATAATTTTTTGTTGACTGACTGAAACAATAGGTGTTTAATAAATATTGTGGGAACTGGAGTGTCTCTTAGGTCCCTATTGACTTTAGTATTCTGAAATTCTGTACTTCTATAATTCAACCTCCAAAGCCTGCTTTCCAATTACTTGGAAAAAATGCAAAGCCCATTTTTCTATCCTTTGAAACACACTCCATTGCTTTCCTGATCTGTTTGTTATTCACAAACAAGTAGCCGAATACACCAAAACAGATTCTCTCCACAAAGTAACTTTCCAACAATATGTATGATGGAACTGAGTCATTCAAACATGTGAATAAAGCTGACATGAGCTACACATGTGTTTTTAGTGTTTTTTTTCAGATTGCCTTTTTCTATAATTGTTTTCGTATAAAATATTGACTCTTCTGTATTTCTTGGAACAGGGTTTTTTTTAGATTTATCTGTTTATTCTTTAAGAAAAAATAATGAATATATTTAGTATATTTCTAAATAATCTACTAGTGGTTTGTGCAAATCATTTGACAAAGAGGCAAACAAGGATAATTTCAAAGCAATGTCTAACTTTTGGTTAAGTGGCAAAGTTGATCAATAGTTATTGGTTCTTTTCAGCCTCTCCATGCCTTCTCCAAATCTATTCAAGTCACTCAAAAGCTTCAGGTTAGAAAGTTTTCCATCTTGAGATGCCCAGAGTCACATCAGTTTTAACCCCAGGCTCAGTCTACTCAGTGCTACATATATCAACTCTTTCATCTTTTTCAATCTACAAAAACTCCGTCTTTAATGACTTAAGAATGAGGAAAGGAATATTGTAGCTTGCTTACATCAAAGATGCTCTGGAGGTAAGAGGCTGGGGGATGAGGGCAGGGAAACTCACAGTACCACATACCCATGGCACAAGCTAAGCAACCAATTTATGAAGGAAGTAGGCTATCTAGAGGGATTATTAGTAACTCTCTAGTGAGGCTATATAGAATTCGAGGTAGACAGGTTTCATTTTTAACAGCAATACAAGTTCAAATGTCTCTAGTGAGTGAATGCATCATGAAAGGCAGACAGTGATTGCATTATCTTCATTTTACAGGAGAGGAAAGTGGTAAATTGGGAATGGAGAGGTAAACTGACCAGCCTACCTTCCCCACAGATAAGAGATGAATCAGGTATCCTGAGTCCAAATCCAATATTCTTGGATTCAAGTCAGTTCAAATCTAGGTCTCCAAATTGCCAGGCTAACATTTGCTAATTTGATTAAATTCAAAAGGCATTTATTAAGCAGCCACTAAGTTCCAAGTATTATACTAGTCTTCAAAGAAATAAAGAAAAAATGAGACTCTCTGATCTCAAGGAACTTTTGTTCTAATGATTGGTAGGAGTGGTAAAGGGACAGCTACTTCAGGGAAGGATAAATACACACAGTATAAACATATAAATACAGAGTATAAGCAAATAGGTGGTATAATGGATAGAGTTTTGATGCCTGAAATCAGGAAGAATTGAGTTTAAATCTGGCAGCTGGATGAGTTTATTTAATGTCTATCTCAGTTTCCTCACTTTTAAAATTGAAATAATAATAGCATCTATCTTTCAGGATTGTTACAAGAATCAAATGATGAGTATTTGTAGAGTGCTTTGCAAGCCTTAAAGAGCTACATAAATGCTAATTCTTATTATTATTTATGTAGTACATTCAAATAAAAACAAAGCATATTAAAGGAAAGGCCATGGCTCTAATACTCCATGAAATACTCCAGGAAATTTAAGATACATTCTCACTTATATCCCCATGGATGGAAACAGGGTACATTGTTCTCTCCATCTACTAGGAAAATTCAGAAGGGTTCCATATGTCTCCTCTTTCTCATCTCCTTGTCCAATCCCAGAAAAGAAAATTAGGTATATCAAATATTCCTTCCCTTTTAAAGATAAAACCTGGTTTCTGGAAAATCTCTTAATTCTTCAAAAGAGAAAGCAAATCCTACAGCCAGGATTCAATTATTCTTTACATTAGAATCAACAATAACTTGAGTTTGAATGACAGATAAGGATGGTGGGAGGAGAAGAAACTATACTTTTAGAACCACCTACCAAAGTATTTTCAAATGTAGGGAAATCATTTTTTCCCTCTAGGCTTAAAGCCATTCCTCATGCATACATTCATCTAGTCCTTTGATGTTATAAATAAAAACAGAAAAATGGATGTTAATTGATAGGAAATGGCTGCAACAACATCATCAACAATAGCAACAACAAAATCCTCCCTTAGTGACATCAAGAAATATAAGAACCATCTATCATCCATTAGTAAGAATCAATGAGCCATCCATTAATTTGATGAGGAAAAACAGTTGAGAAAATATCAAAATACAAGCAATGTCTCAACAATATTTTCCTCAAGATAACAACCAAATACTCATATCTATATTTCTTAAGCTGTTGAAATATATTTCCTACATTCCTAACATTAGTCCAGAAGGAAACCAGATGTCATAAAAAAGGAAGCATTTTGAGCCCGTAGTCTCATTCCACATAATGGGACTTGTTTTAAATGTGTTACTCTGAATATCCCAGTTCCCTCAAGCCAGAGCTAAGTATCTTCATTAGCTAATTAGGAATGAGATATTTTGAGCATTTGGGTGATTTATTCTAAGTTGTCAGAGGGGCAGAGCTTGCATTTCCCCACAACGTACATTAAGATTCAATGCCTTCTGTCATCATATGCTTAAGAAATAAATGTTGATAATTATAGAAAATCTCACCTATTTAGGTGAGCTCTTGAGAAACTTTATCCGGTACATTATTGCATATACTTTGACATATTAATTTGAAAAGAATATGGTCTCCTGAATTAGAGGATATAGGTTCAAATTCTGTCTCTGATTTTTACCACCCTGGTGACCTTAGGAAATTTCTTGTTCCCTATATGTCTCCCTTCTTCCCATCTCTAGTCAGTTTTCTTTCCTGTTAAATGAATAGATTAGAGTAAAATCCCTTCCTTCTCTGGATGCAGCATCAGTTAGTCTGATGTTAGTTAAAAGCAAAAGAAAGTCTATTTAGCTGCCCTCATCACTCCCATTTTACTGGGGTTCAGGGAGGAAATTTCCACCTCTCTGCTTTCCCTCCCTATGTCAACATTTGATTCATATCCTCCTTGAAGACAAGTCATTATCCTGAGCACCTCTTCAGTTCACATCTGCTGGTCCTGCTGATATTGATGAGCATCGTGAGTGTGTGTGAGTGTATGTGTGAGTGTGTGTGCGTATACAATCATTGAAGGCAAACTATTTAAAAGAAGAGACGTCCACTAGTTTCCTTCTATTCCCATATTACCTTGCATTTATTCTGTATATATGTCATATGTACACACACAAACATATATATATGTGAATACATAATTATTTTTTATTTTATGCACACATTATTTGTGCATAAAATTTGTGTATACATAGAGATAGAGAGAACAGGTTAGGGAAGAGAGTAGGGGAGAGAAGAAAGGGGATAGGAGAGGAGGAAAAGAGAGGGAAAAAAGGAGGGGAGAAACAGAAAGAGAGAACACCTTCATTAAGCTCCATAAGGGCAGGAGATATTCTATTTTTATTCTGTATAGCCAGGAATGGCACCGTGCTGGGCACTTAGTAGGCATTGCATAAGTGCTTACAGATTAATTGATTTAATCGATTGAATTGACTTTATGTCCCCAGAATCCAGCACAATGCCTCCCACATAGGATTTACTTAATAAATGTTTCTTAATTGGCTATATGTCTGTATCTGGGTTTGGAGTCTTGATGTTGGTCCAGTGGGGTGAGGGACAATCTTTAAAGTTGGGAGGAAATATGGGAATTTTTACTCAGATGGAGCTTTTTCTTGTTCTGAACCCTTTAAGCAATCTGGAAAAGCCCAAGGACTCCTTCTTAGAATCATGTTTTTAAATGTGTAAGATAAAGTACACAGAGTTTTCAAGGAAACCAATTACGATGAAATATAGTTATCAAAATATTTTTAAGTTCCTGGACCTCAGGTTGAAGATTTCTAGAGATTCTTCATCTCCAGTTACCAAAGCCCTGCAATTTGTAAGCAAACACCTCTTCCACTAAAGTTAACTAACAATTAATGTGACAAAGGAAGTCAAGTAGCTCAGACAAAATACAGCAATGGTCTCTATCTGCTATTTTTGAAACAACACTGGTAACTTTAATGAGTGCAGAAGGAAAGAAGTCCAAAGGCAATGAAGAAGGCAGTTCTATCCTAGAGCCACTGGCAACAGGGAGAAAAAATAGGAATCCAGTGAATCAGTTCCAGTTCCTGGGGGCATGGAGTTGCCCCATTTGAAAAGTAAGGAAGATCCTGGCACTAGGGTTCTTGGAATATTTATTTCCTAAGTGATTCTGCAGGTCATACTACCTACCACAGATGAATTTCTTTTGGGTTACTTCATATCCCTTGGAATAAATTCTAGTCCTTATGACTGCTCCATGAGTCTTAAGAACAGTTTCATCAGTGGGGAAGGATAACTCAGAAAACTTTGAGAATAAGTGTGTAAATGTGGAAAGCATTCTGGATGTGGAATCAAGAAAACCTGGGCTTGTGATGCTGGGAAAGCCATTCCACCTCTAGGAACCTCAGTTTCCTTCTATAAACTGAGGGTGTTAGACTATGATATCTGAGGTCACTTTTAAGTCTTAATCTAGGATCTATAATTAGAAAAGTGTGTATGTGTATACATGTACATACACACCTCATTTTTATTTTGCATGTACACAAACAGTGAGGAAGCAAAAGCAACTATCTATTATAACTGTTTTACAAGAACAGACTGCTAGAAGCTAATAGTCTTTCCTTGCGGGGCTAAACAGTTACAAACTTAAATCTAGATTTTTAATAGGACTTACAGAGGAACCTCATAGTCTCTGCTGAAAAGGAACCCAAAAGCTTTAGCCATAAACACACTAGCAAGATTTTTTCAAATGTAGGGACAGTTGGCAATAGAGAGAGACACAAGACTGATCTTCCTTTCTTAGTGATCTAAGGGTTAGAGCTTTGGGTGGACATAGGAGATCAGGAATACTCAAGGAGAGATTTAGCTGAAATATAAAGGAGGCAAAACTTATAAACTCAATATTTATTAAGAAACTAAATCCTGGGGCAGCTAGGTGGCGTAGTGGTTAGAGCACCAGCCCTGAAGTCAGGAGGACCTGAGTTCAAATCTGGTCTCAGATACTTCCTAGCTGTGTGACCCTGAGCAAGTCACTTAACCCCAATTGCCTCAGCAAAAAGCAAAAAAAAAAAAAAAGAAACTAAATCCTGTATTTTAGTAGATGCTGGGGGTTAGGGGAAGGAGAGGTGAGCTACAGAGTCTAGATAAGATACAATCCCTAATTTCATAGAACTTGGAGTCTAGTAGATGTCTAAGACTCAAACATATGAAATTTATAACCAGTTTTATATATACATACACACAAACACACACACATACATCTATATATATATATGTGTGTATATATATATATATATATATATATATGATTAGTAGCAGGATAAAGAAAGAGCACTATTCTTGAGGTCAGGAAAACCTTAGTTCAAATGTAACCTTAGATAACTAATTAGTTGTGGGATCTTGGACAAATTATTTAATCTTTTTTTGCCTCAGATTCCTCAATTATAAAATAGGGCTAATAGTAGTACCTATCTTGCAAAGTTGCTGTAAGGGACAAATGAGATATTAAAAAAAAAACCAACAGAGCATTTGACACATAGTAGGCATTAAACAAATGTTTATTACATTCCCTTCCCAACTTCTTCCTGCTAACATGAGTAAAAGCTAGAAGTGCTATTTGAAGTCTATTGCAATAGTCTAAGCTACTATATTTATATTCATAAGATAGTCTTTCTCTAAACTAATAATAAGGACTGGTCCTGGGGTAATGGAAAGAATGAAAAAAGAAAAGAATCAATAGGATTTGGCAACAAATTAAATATGAAAGATAAATGTGATTATAGACTTCAAATTAGTAGCGTGCTGAAAGTTTAGTCCAACTCCTTTCCTTCACGAAAAGAAGAAATTGAGGCTGGAAGAAAAAAAAAACCTGAAATTTTAAACATAGTAGACTAAGTAAAATAGTGAAACCAAAATGAGGGAAATATAATAAACTCAGTTTTTGAACATCTTGAGTTTGATGGAGAGTGGAGAGGTAGACATTTCCTAAAAATAGTTGATCATGTAGCTCTGAAAATCAGGAAATGGACAGGGCTGCAGATATCAAGGAGTGGTTTGTATAGTGGTAGTTCAATCAATTCATTGGGTGAATAAAATAGAAAGAAAAGATAAGGAAAGAGGAGAAAAGAAAAGTGTGGAAAAAGAAAAGATGATCAAGAGCAGGATCTTGGAGTGTACTTACTTATAATATCCAAACTCTTTCTAAGACATCAGAAAGAGACCCAAAATCCAATGAAGACAGAAAAGAATCTATTAAAATTGGACAAGAACCAGGAGAATATAATGTTTCTGAAAACAAATGAAGAGAAAATGTAGAGATGAGAAAGGCAGTATGGAATAGCAGTGTCAGACTTAAATAGAAACCAGGATCACCAATCCTACCAAAAGCATATTATTGTTGTTATTGTTGCTGTTCAGTTGTTTTTAGTCGTCTGCTCTCCATAACTTTTTCTGGATTTTTCTTGGCAAAGATTCTGCAATCATTTGCTATTTCCTTCTCCAGCTCATTTTACAGAAGAGGAAACTGAGGCAAACAGGGAGGCCAGGGTCACACAGTTAGTAAATGTCTGAAGTCAGATTTGAACTCAGGAAAATCAATCTTCCTGACTCCAGGCCCAGTGTTCTATCCACTGTGCCATCTACTTGCCTAAATTTTAAAATATAAAGTTATCTATGTTTTATTGTATTTTAATTATTATGTTAAATATTTCACAATTGCATTTTCCTCTGGTTCTGGCCACACTCCAGAGTACCTGTAACACGTATCTGACACCTCTGCCATAGGGCAACAAATACTGTAGAAAAGTCAAAGAGAATCTTGAACATGAAAAAGTAGAAATCATAGAATGTAGATCTTATGAATTCTTAAATATTCTCTACTCAAAGGATCCCATTTTTAAAGGTGAAAAAACTGAAATCCAATATGTTAGGTTAGGGTATGCAAGGAAAATATACAAAGCTTTGCATCAAGATGATATAACTACCAGATTTATTTATTCACTCATTCTTTTGCTTATTTAAAAGTGGCCCAGGCTGGATGTAAAGTGGTCACTCCCAGTACTGAGTGGCTGAGGAGCTTTATTTCCAACTTGTTCTGGTTTGCCCTTCCTTCAGCAGCCTAATGACTCCTTACTCTCGGGACTTACCATTCTGGTCTCATATTTGGTAAGGGAATCCAAACAACTTTAAAATCTGCCCTCTGTCACTCATATGTCCTGGTTCAGAAAAACTAAGCTATAAAAATAGTCCAAGAAAACTCTTCATACAATATTATCCTATACTTTTATATTGCTATAGACTAAACAAACTGAAATTTCTGGTCAATAGGGTAAGCCAATTTCAAATGCTTTTGGATATGTTAACCACAAGTATATCAGATAAGAATAAAGACTAAGATTTTGGGAATTCGGGGATGGGATCAAGGGGAATAGAAGTCAGGTACTATATTTATATTCATAAGATAGTCTTTCTCTAAACCTCCATTCCCAATCTCATCTAACCTGCCAGTATTATCCAGAAAAGGGACTTGATTTGATCAACATCACATTGATAATAACTGTCAGAGTTAACACCTGAACCCAGCTGTTCTGGATTTAAATCTCATATTTTATACAAAATATACCAGCACCTCTCTAAACTATATAAAAATATGCCAAACTCATGTTAACCAATAATCTCTGCCTTTTCTGATTGCTTTTCCTTGTACTATCTTTATTTATAAAAATCATCTATATAAAATAGAAACTTAGAAGCCAACATTTTATGAAACTACAAATAGCATTACTAGATTAAAATACAGCTTTTTATATAAAATATTCTTTCCAAGAAGCAAAGATTTCAAGTTGGGAAAATAACAAATAAAGAAAACAAGTATAGAATATGGTAAGGGAAATCATAAAAAAAGTCACAATGAAGACATCAAGATTAAATGTCATATCAACCCAACATTTATATTATGATGAAAACTAGAGTTCCAAAGGAACCAAAAATTGGTTACATAATCAATGTTGGTCTTGGCACACTGTGCCATTTAGCACTCAAAGATTAAATTTAGTTTCATAGTATTTAGAAAGAAAAATTGTTGAAACAAAGAATAAATAAAATTGAAATCAATGATATTTTAGCTAATGAAGAGGAAAAGTTTCTACATTTATTAGCACCTATTGTCAATTTCCTAAAGGGTATTTCCACATGAGTGGTTTTCAAATCTATGTGTCATCTTCTATAATAATGTTACCTTCAATACCTTTTAGGTTTTCAGCAATGAAATATTAAACCAAAGATTCTTAACCTTTCTTAGGTTTTGGAATCTTTGTCAAAAGTTGGTGATATGTATAGATCCCTTCTCAGAATCAAGTTTTTAAATATATAAAATAAAATATATAGGATGATGAGCAAAAACAATTATATTTAGTTACAGTTATCAAAATAT
This sequence comes from Myrmecobius fasciatus, assembly GCA_023553655.1. Taxonomy (NCBI): domain Eukaryota; kingdom Metazoa; phylum Chordata; class Mammalia; order Dasyuromorphia; family Myrmecobiidae; genus Myrmecobius; species Myrmecobius fasciatus. The sequence continues at coordinate 103,498 of JAJPUD010004938.1, read as the reverse complement.
TTAAAAACTCAAATTCATGGGCTTGGGAAGCCCAGTTTAAGAAACCCTGTTTTACAGTGGTCATCAAAACCATTTGGCACTGGCTAAGAGTTAGAGTAGTTGATCATTGGAATAAGTTAGGTTCAAGACACAACAGTGAATGACTATAGTAATCTAGGGTTTGATAAACCCAAAGACCCCAGCTTCTGGGATAAGAACTCACTACTTGACAAAAATTGCTGGGAAAATTGGCAGAAACTATGCATTGCTCAACACCCTATACCAAGATACGGTCATGATTTAGCCATAAAGAGTGATTCTATAAGCAAATTAGAAGAATAAAGGATAGTCTACATCTCAAATCTGTGGAGAAGTAAGGAATTTGTGGACAAAGAACAAGAGGACATAATATAATCAAAATTATCTATTTTGCATTTTATAAAGTTAAAAAGTTTTGTACAAACAAAACCAAGCCAAGATTAGAAGGGAAGTAGAAAATAGGGGGGAAAGTATACACCCAAGGTTCTAATAAAGGTCTCATTTCTAAAACGTAAAGAGAATTGATTCAAATTTATAATACAAGACATTCTCCAATTGATAAATGGTGAAAAGATATGATCAGACAATTTTCAGATGAAGAAATTAAAACTATTTCTAGTTATATGAAAAAAAGTTCTAACTACTAATCAGAGAAATGCAAATTAAGACAACTATGAGACTACACACCTCTCAAATTGGCTAAAATGACAGGAAAAGATAAACTGGAATACTATTACATGGGTTATAAAGTGATTCAACCATTCTGGAGAACAATATGGAACTATCCCCAAAGTGCTATAAAACTGTTCATATACTTTGACCCAGCAGTGTTTCTATTGGGCTTATATCCCAAAGAGATCTTAAAGGAAGGAAAGGGACCCACATGTGCAAGAATGTTTGTGGCAGCCCTTTTGTAGTGGCAAGAAACTGGAAACTGAATGGATGCCCATCAATTGGAGAGTGGCTGAATAAATTATGGTATATGAATGTTATGGAATATTATTGTTCTGTGAGAAACGACCAGCAGCATGATTTTAGAGAGGCCTGGAGAGACTTGCATGATCTGATGCTAAGTGAAATGAGCAGAACCAGTAGATCATTATACACGGCAACAATAATAATATATGATGATCAATTCTGATGAATGTGGTTCTTTTCAACAATGAGGTGATTTAGGAAGAAGGAAGAAGACTGTGGGAACTGAATGTGGATTGCAACAAAGTATTTTTTTACTTTATTTTGTTATTTGTTTGCATTTTGTTTTCTCTCATTTTTTTTCCTTTTTGACCTGATTTTTCTTGTACAGCATAATTGTGGAAATATGCATAGAAGAATTGCACATGTTTAATATATATTGGATCACTTGCTGTTTGGGGGAGGAGGTGAACAGAAGGGAGGGAAAAAATCTGGAATGTAAGTTTATCAAAGGTGAATGTTGAAAACTATGCACATATTATGAAAATAAAAAGCTAAAAAAATACTCTTTAAATGAACCATCTAATTTAACTCTTTAAAAGTTTCTATAATGGCTATCAAAGAAAATCTCAAGATCTTACTATAAAATTTAAGACCTTCTTTATCCAAAATTCTTTCTCCAATTACTTCTTAATCATGATAGCTCCATAGCACCAAGAAGTCTCTTCCATATGCTCCACAAATGATTCACTTTACTCCTTCTTTTGTTTATGCAGTTCCTCCTATATGAAATGTCATCCCCACTTCGCTATGTTTAATCCAAATCCTACCAGCCTTCAAGGTCCAGCCATCTCAAGTTCCATACCCTCCAAGAAACTTCCCTATTAACTCCAACTACCATCAATTTAATTTGAAACTATACCCAAGGGGCAATCAAACTGTGCATACCTTTTGATCTAGCAATAACACTATTAGGAACATTTTCCAAAGAGATTATAAAAAGAAAAAAAAACAACCTACATGTACAAAATATTTGTAGCAGCTCTTCTTTTTTGGTGGCAAATAATTCGAAATTGAGGCAATATCCAAAAATTAGGGAATGCCTGAAAAAATTGTGGTATATAAATGTAATATTGTTGTGCTATTAAAAATGACAAGTAGTTGGATTTCAGGAAAATTATGAAAGACTTGCATGAGTCTTGCATGATGCAAAGTGTAATGAGCATAACCAGGAGAACATGGCACAGACTAACAGCAACAATGTGTGATGACAAATTATGAGTGATTTAGCTCTTCTCAGCAATATAATGTTCTAAGACAATTTTAAGAACTCGTGATAGAAAATGTTAGTCACCTCCAGAGAAAGAATTGATGGAGTCTGAATGCAACCAAAAGCATACTATTTTCATTTTCAATTTTTTAAAAGTTTTTTTCCTTTTGATTTGTTTCTTTTTCACAACATGACAAATACAGATATGTGTATTATATGAGAATGTGTATTGCTTAGTTTTTTAGGGTGAGGAAAGGGAAAGGAAGAAAGGAAGTAGAAAAATTCAAAAACGAAAATTATTTAAGTGAATATTAAAATTATCTTATATGTAATTTGAAAAAATAAAATGCAATTTAAATTTAAAAATAAAAGAAAAATGTACTAATTACAAATTTTATGTGCATTAGAATGCTTGGTTCATGATAAATGATTAGCATGTTTTTTCATATGATCACAGATTTAGGGCTAAAAGTTTTCTTAAGTTCAACCCCCTCATTTTTACAGATGAGGAAATTGAAGGTGAGGGAGATTAAGCAATTTGTCCAGGGGATACACCTAACTAATAAGTGATTACGGTGGTACATAGGTTGAGTTCTTCTCGACTCCAATACTAAAACTTTATCCACTGTTTTGCCTAGTGGTTGATTGATTAAAGATGGCTGCCAATGCTTTGTTATAATTCAAGATAATTTCTTGTCCTGGCTGGTCTATTTGGAGGTTATTGCTGTGCACCTACCATTCTGATTTTAGGCAGGATGTACTGTGAGAATTTTCTTTTAAAAAATTCACCAAGTATACAAACTGATGCTAAATGAAGTGAGTAGAACCAGGAGAAAATTATGCACAGCAACAAGAAGATTATGTGATAACCAACTGTGATGGACTTGGCTCTTTTCAACCATGGGGTGATTCAAGGCAATTCCAAAAGATTTGCGATGGACAGTGTCACTTATATGAAGAGAGAGTTAAGGGGACTGAATGTGGATAACAGGATAGCATTTTCATCTTTTGTTGTCATTATTTGTGTGCTTGCTTTTTTCTTTCTCAATTTTCCCCTTTTGATCTGATTTTTCTTTTCTTTTTGTTTTTTATTAAAACTTTTTTATTTTTCAAAACAGTGTAAAATTCTTCAGCATTAGCCCTTGCAAAACATTTTGTTCCAATTTCCACCCCCTTCCCCCATGCCCTCCCCTAGATAGCAAGTAGTCCAATATATGTTTAACATGGTAGAAATGTATGTTAAATCCAATATATGTATACATATTTATACAATTTTGACCTGATTTTTCTCATGCAGCATAATAAATGTGGAAATATGTTTCGAATAATTTTATCTATATTTAACCTACATTGGATTGGTTGCTGTCTAGGGGAAAGGAGAGGTGGGAAGGGCGGGAGAAAAACTTGGAAAACAAAATTTTGCAAGGGCGAATATTGAAAACTATCTTTGCATGCATTTAGAAAAAATAAAAAGCTATTATAAATTTAAAAAAATTTAAAAATTTACCAAGAATAAAAAACAAAGTTCTCTCTACATAGCATAATTTGGCTTAAATTATCATACAAAATACACATCTCTGCTTTGTAGATATGATATGAAAATAAAAAATGATGGATTATTATGATGTTTCTTTGGAGATGGTCAATCTTTGGAGGATACATTTCTTTTTTCTATCATTCCTACAGAGACTGCTTGCTTATGTCCTGAATCTGTTGGTACCTTATGCTCTTACATTTTGGAAATATTTGATATTACAATGCCTAGAAGATAAACCACATAAAAGAAAGAGACTATATTTTTCAAGAGAGATTGATTGGGAACTCTCTACCATATGGAATACGAAGGGAAATTATTAACTAATCAATGAACACATAAATCTACTTAAACTTGAGAATTCTTTCTCCCCTCATCTTCACCTCCTGGGTTCCTTCAAGTCTCAGTCAAAGTACCATGTACTGCAAAGATCTTTTCCTGCTTCTTGTTAATCTTTATGTCTTTCCCATAAGATTATCTACAATATAACCTGTGCATATTTTGTTTTTCCTATAATACTCTGAGTTCCCTGGGAGCAAGAACTAAGGTTTGTCTATCTTTGTATCCAAAGCATTTATCACAGTGCCAAGCAAATAGTATGTACGCAATTAATATCTGACCACTTGATCTGACTTTATTCTAGGACAATAAAGTGTCTTTACTACATGCAAAAGGGGCTTGTAAATGTCTAAGACAAAGTGATTCATTCCTAAATCTTCAACTGTGCTAATACAAGGCTTCTAGAGGGAATGTTTCTATTTTTTGTGCCAGGTAATCACTGGGGACCATTACAAGTCTTGTCCAAGTTTAGTAGAAGATTTTTGTTTTGTCAGGATACTTGGATCTTGGTATTTATCTAGTGCTCAGGATCCCTCATCTGGGTTTTCCTGCCTCATTGAATTTCTGATAAGCTTTTTTACCCTTTTTTTAAAAATAAAAAATATTTTTTAATTTATTTATTTTTAGTACACATTGTTTTATGAATCGTGTTGGGAGAGAAAAATCAGAGCAAAAGGGAAAACCCATGGGAGGAAAAAAAAAAAGTGAACATTACTACGTACTATGTGTTGATTTACATTCGATCTCTATAGTTCTAGCTTTCTACTCTTTCAATTCAGAAGATGTGCTTCCATTCCTAGAGCAATAACTGAGCCAGGAAGGGAACTATAATTTTGTACTCAGGAGGCAACTAGATGGTATGATGGATAGAGCACTGGCACTGGAGTCAGAATCTGAATTCAAATCTGACCTCAGACACTTAACACTTCCTGGCTGTGTGACCCTGGGCAAGTCACTTAATTCCAATTGCCTTGTAAATAAATGAATTCTTTTTTTTTTTAAAGATAATTTTGTACTTACACTTTCAGCGGTCTCTGAAGACAAATGGTTTATAGATCTTTGCCTGAGATAGAGCAATCTCTTTATTTCAGAATAAATGAGATGCAGGCTTTTGCAGACAGAATGGAAATATGAGAGTTAATTCTGATTCACTAAATACACAATAACCAAACTCCTTAGAGGGATCAGTCAGTGGGACAGTTGATAGAACACCAGAACTGGAATTAGGAAGTCACTCAGTCTATTCTAGTTGTGTCCACTTTTTCCTAACACCATTTGGGGGTACTAGAATGGCTTGCCATTTCCTTCTCAAATTCATTTTACTGATGAGGAAATGGAGGCAATCAGAGCTATGTGACTTTCTTAGGGTCATACAGCTAGTTGTCTGAGCCTAGATTTGAACTCGGGAAGAAGATGATTTTTCCTTACTCTCAGAATTAAACCCACTACACCACCTAGCTATCTGGAATTAGGAAGACCTGAATTCAAATCTAGTTTCAGACACTTATTAACTGTGTGATCCTGGCCAAATTACTTAACTTCTCTTTTATTCAATTTCCTTATCTGTAAAATGGGCATAATATTAGCATTTACCTTCCAGGATTATTATGAAAATCAAATGCAATAATAATTGTAAAGTGTTTATTAATTTCTATATAAATATTAGCTATTGTTATTATCAAAGGGGCAAGAAGGTGGTATAGTATGTAGAGATCACTGAGCATGAAGTTAGGAAGTTCCAAATTCAAATTTTGTCTGATACTAGCTGTGTGACTCTGGGTAATTAATTTAATTTCATATTTCTTAGCTTCTTATTCTACAAAACAAAGGGTTCAACTCAGTAGCTGCAAAGGAAAGTCCCTCGTAGTTCCAAAGCTATGATAAAAAAATAATCCATAGATAGAAGGTACTGAGGGATAGAGATTCACTCACTTCATAGGAAGAATTGAGAATTGGAACTTCCCTATTGTTTCAGTGAAATGAACTGTCTTAAGCTTCAGAGGAAGCATGAGATTTGACCAACTTCTGCACTTTCCTGATAAATAGGATCAGGCCAGTGGCAAGGAGAGCCATCTGCTAGGCAAATGCAGTGTAACTGAATCACTCCTTCTATGATGAGATGTGATGTGCTCAACTGTATATGATGTTTTATTCTTGACTTAGGAAGAATAAAAGCAATAAAGAATATTTTAAATACTCTAGCAATAAGATAGGTGGTAATCCCTGACCTCAACGAGCTTACAATTTACTGTGAATGAAAGGGTTTGAAATAAGACATGTCCATTAATAATAATACCATAATACAGAATTTGATAAGTGCTCCAGATAATGTTTCAAAGTACCCCGAGTCCAAATATCAGAAGCATCTTGTTTTCCTTTAAGAAGGTAGAACATTGCATTATTAATGTCTGGAAAAAGTTAAAGAAGAATGTGTCATGATTTTCTTTTCCATGGCTGGCATTAACACAGACTCATCAAAAGAACTCCCCTGGCAAGGTGTTGTTTATGGGAGTCTCAGAAAATTCAATGGAGTGTTCGTAAGTCATGAAGAATGACTTAGTAATACTGGATAAGGAGATTTCTCAAATGACCTAATGTGACATATGGTAGCAGCTTCAGAGCAAAGCTATCCACCACAGGGGAAAAAAATCACTTTAGCTCTTGCTTTAAACACTTGTTATTTTCTGTAAAAAGGTCCTTTTAAAAGGTAAGATCTGATGCTATTTGGGATTTTAGTAACTTCTAAACCCTTAGGCAAGAAGCAAATATATATTGAATCTGTATAAAGCCAAAAAGAGAATTTCAATTAAAGAAAGATTCTAAATTATTATATTATTAAGATTAGTAATTGTGTAAATCAGTGAGTAAATATCAGACAACCAGATACCTGATTGAGAAAAAGAAAAGGGAAAAGATAACTTAGTTACTGGTTGAGGAAAAAAACATCCCAGGGTCTACATATATAGATATGTTGTCAATTTCTCTATCTCTGCTCTTTACCACCACCTAACCCTTGTCAATCAATCAAGAAATCTACCTCATATGGTGGTTGCGAGGATCAAATGATATAATATTTGTAATGTGCTTAACATCGTCTGATACAAAGTAGGTAATATAAAAATTTTATTCTTTGCTCCTTTGGCTTCTCTTTCCCCTCAATTAATCAAGAAGGATAGACAATTAGGTGGTGCAGTGGATAGAATGCTGAGACAAAGGTAGTAAGACCTGAGTCCTAATCCTGCTTCAGATTTTCACAAGTTTTGTAAGTGTGGGCAAGTCATTTAACTTTTTTCTGTCTCCATTTGCTCATTTGTAAAATGGAGACAATAATAGCACCTATTTCCCAAGTTTGTTGTGTGAATTAAATGAGATATTTAGAAAATACTTTGCTAGCCTTAAATCTATATGTTAATGCTCTTATTGTTATTATCATCATCATTATTATTATTAAGTGAGTGATTACTATATAACAGACTTCCATAAAGTGCTGGGGAAACAAAGAAATCAAATATAGTCCATATCCTCCAGGTGTTTACATTATGATGAACAAGCCCTCTTCTGCCCAGACTTCCACAGATGATGTCTCCCCCTTGGTATTCGTAACACCTCATTTTTTTGCCCACTTGCTCTGGGAGCAGTAATTCAGTCAATATTACCATGCTTCTGGGAAAGATTATATTATTCAACTGTTCAGGGGCTTCACTCTATCTCTGATTCCCCAGACCAAAATTTCGCTAGCCACCACTTTATCTGAACGGCCTCCTACTACTGGAATTCAAACTACCTGAAAACAGAGATTGCCTCCCTTTTGAATTTGTATCTGTCGGTATGATATAGCACATGGCCCTATTCATAATAGAGACTGAAGAAGTACCTTTCCATTAATCCAGTAACTGTTGAATTGAATTATTTGGTCATTTTGTAAAATAAAATAATGTCTACAAAAGCCAGGTTTAATGGAATGAGTGATTTTTAGAATCAGGAATAGATTTAATTACCACTCTATGGTTTATTACATTAATAACTCGGGCAAGTGAATTTACTCTTTGGACCTCAGTTTCCTCAATTTTAAAATGTGGCTGTTAGGCTCAATAACATCTGAAGTCCTTCAGGATCTAAATCTAACACCTTGTTAATGTGTGGAAGTGAACTTCAATCCTTTGAAGGCTATGGCAGCTCTGGCAAATTCTATCAAGCTGGAGTGATGAAGAGTATGAGTCCACCAAAGAATTGTGGGCTAGTTATGTGACTATCAGCTTGGATAAGTTGAAAAAAAGCTCAACCCCAGGTTGGTTATAGAGAGAGTCTTACTTTTGGCCACATAAAATTTTAAATACCAGTTGTTGAAGAGTAGCATAGCTGAACACCAAGAGATTCATAATTCATAAGTTGGCCACTCAGTAATGTATTATTGTGAAAGGACATCTACCAAAGAAGGCTTAAGTTGTAATATGAGGAATCAGCCACATTGATAAAATTATGGATCCTTAAATACTGAAGTATATGAGAAAGAGAAGAGAGATTAGATGAACATATGAGGAATTTCCTTTGGAAAACCAAAACCAGACAGGTTGTGTCTAGCTACATAGGTATAAAAAGATCAAAGAATAGATGAAAAGTACTTTAAAAGTCTTTTTTTATGTAAAGCTGATCTGAAATTCCCTGAAGAAATTCCACTTCAAAGATGAAGGAGATTTAGGAAAAATGAACTAAGTAAGTTTAAAAACAAAACCAGGTTAGGATTAATCAGTAAAGGAGAACATTTTACCAATTACCCATATGACATTAGGTAAGCTAATTGATCTCTTCATCCATCAGGTTTCACATGGGAAAAATAATAAAAATTAGAACAAATCTCAAAAATCCATTTTTACTTTTGAACTATTATTTTAAGTGCCTAAAACTGTACCTATATTTTAATATCTTTTTAAAAATTCCTCCAAACTGAATCGCTTTTTAATTTTTTTATTAAAGCTTTTTATTTGCAAAACATATGCATGGGTAATTTTTGGACAATGACCCTTGCAAAACTTTCTATTCCAATTTTTTGCCTCCTTCTCCCTCCACTAAATGGCAGGTAGTCCAATACATGTTAACTGTGTTAAAATATATGAGAAATCCCAAAATTTGTATACAAATTTATGCAGTTTTCTTGAGGCACAAGAAAAATCAGATCTAGAAAGAAAAAAAAAACCTGAGAAGGAAAGCAAAATACAATCAAACATCAACAGAAAGCATAAAAATGTTATGTTGTGGTCCACACAGATGGCAGAGTACTCTCTCTGAGTGTAGATGGCTCTCTTAATCACTGAACAACTGAAAATGGTTTGAGACATTTCTTTGTTGAAGAGAACCATGTGCATCAGAAATGATCATCATATAGTCTTGTTGCTGTGTATAATGATCTCCTGGTTCTATTCATTTCACTTAGTATCAGTTCATGTAAGTCTCTCCAGGTCTCTCTGAAATTATCCTGCTGGTCGTTTCCTTTTTTTTATTTTTTTTTATTTTATTTTATTTGCGAAACATATGTATAGGAAATTCTTCAACATTAATCCTTACATAGCTTTCTGTTACAAATTTTCCCACCAACTCCCCACCCCTCCCCTAGATGGCAGGATATCCACTACATGTTAATTATGTTAAAATACTTGACAAATCGAATATATGTATACATATTTCCAAACTTATCATTGTTGTGCAAGAAAAATCGAATCTACACAAAAGATATATCAGATAAAGGAAAAGCAATGTAAGCAAACATCAATCGAGAGTATGAGAATGTTATGTTGTGGTCCACATTTCACATCCCTCTCTCTGGATGTATATGGCTTTCTTCAGTGAACAATTGGAGGTGGTTTGAAACATTTCATTGTTGAAAAGAGACATGTCCATCAGAATTGATCGTCATATAGTATTGTTGTTGCCGTGTATAATGATCTCCTGGTTCTGCTCGTTTCACTCAGCATCAGTTCATGCAAGTCTCTCCAGGCCTCTCTGAAATCATGCTGCTGGTCCTTCCTTATAGAACAATAATATTCCATAATATTCATATGCCATAATTTATTCAGCCATTCTCTAATTCAAGGGCATCTATTCAGTTTCCAGTTTCTAGCCTGTACAAAAAGGGCTGCCACAAACATTCTTGCACATGTGGGGCCCTTTCCTTCTTTTATGATTTCTTTGGGATATAAGCCCAATAGAAATGCTGCTGGGTCAAAGGGTATGCACAGTTTGATAACTTTTTGAGCAGAGTTCCAAACTGTTCTCCAGAATGGCTGTATCTGTTCACAGCTCCACCAACAATGCATCAGTGTCCCAGCCTTGTCATATCCCCTCCAACATTTATTATTAACTTTTCCTATCATTTTAGCCAATCTGACAGGTGTGTAGTGGTACCTCAGGGTTGTCTTGATTTGCATTTCTCTGATCAATAGTGATTTGGAGCACCTTTTCATATGATTACAAATAGTTTTAATTTCATCCTCTGAAAATTGTCTATTCATATCTTTTGACCATTTATTGATTGGAGAATAGCTTGAATTTTTATAAATAAGAGACAATTCTCTATATATTTTAGAGATGAGACCTTTATCAGAACCCTTAAATGTAAAGATGATTTCCCAATTTATTGCTTCCCTCCTAATCTTGACTGCATTGGTTTTGTTTGTACAAAAACTTTTTAACTTAATATAGTAAAGTTATCTATCTGGTTTTCAATTAAGAGTTCCAGTTCTTCTTTGGACATAAATTTATTCCATCTCCACAGGTCTGAGAGGTAAACTATATTACATTCCTCTAATTTGCTTACAATATCACTCGATATCCAGATCATGAACCCATTTAGACCTTATCTTGGTATGTGGTGTTAGATGTGGGTCAAGCCCTAATTTCTTCCATACTAGTTTCCAATTTTCCCAGCAGTTTTTGTCAAATAGTGAGTGCTTATCTCAGAAGCTGGGGTCTTTGGGTTTATCAAAGACTAAATTGCTCTAGTTATTGCCTAGTTTGTCTTGTGATTCTATCCTATTCCACTGATCGACTACTCTATTTCTTAGCCAGTACCAAATGGTTTTGATGACCACTGCTTTAGAATATAGTTTTAGATCTGGTACAGCAAGGCCACCTTCATCTGCCTTTTTTTTTCATTAATTCTCTTGAAACTCTTGACCTTTTGTTCTTCCAAATGAATTTTGCTATTTTTTTCTAGATCTGTAAGATAATTTCTTGGGAGTTTGATTGGTATGGCACTAAATAAGTAAATTAGTTTGGGTAGTATTGTCATTTTTATTATATTCGCTCGTCCTACCCAGGAGCATTTTAAGTTTTTCCAATTGACTAGGTCTGATTTGATTT